>VDFB02368313.1:422989-441816 GCA_007258455.2 Sequoia sempervirens | reverse complement strand
CAAAAGTCTTTGAAGAACCAAATCATTTAAAATCTCTATTTATCTTAAAGAATCTCCTAGATCTTGGTGTGCAAATATCAATGTTTCTTTCATTTTTTTGGTTTCTCAGTCTACTACTCTAATAATGATTAATTCATTAAAAATGAAAATGGTCATATTGTTATATTTGTATTGAATGTGATGATTTACCCATTATTAGTAGTCTTAACTCCCTAATCCACAAGTATAAGAGAAAGTCAAACATTTGAAATACATGATTGGGTAGTCTCCATCATTTCTTAGAAATGGCCATATTCCAAGATCATTATTCTATTATGGTATATTAAACAAGATATGCACATGATTTTCTTCAAAAATTGAATATAATAGATTGTAAACCTATTGAGTTAACTATTAAATTAAACCCTAAACTATCTTGTAAAAATTCCAACCCTATTTTGTATAGATAATCAATAGGATATTTGATTTACCTTACTCTTTTTAGGCTTGATATTACCTATGAAATAGGTATTGCATCTTGATTTATACAAGATTCATAAATAGATAACTAGAAAATAACAAAAAAAGGATTAAGGCGTATAAAAGACACTTAATTATGGTATTTATTATTCCTACACCAAATATGTTAATTTTTTTGGTTATTATAATGCTAACTATAGTTGTCTTCAAATATGTAGGTGTCATCACATGGAGTAGTAAAAAATAACCTATTATGGATTTTAATCCATAAAGGCTAAATACAAAAGTGAATAGAAGAAGAAGAGGAATCAATTTGGCTTTGAAGACTATTGGAAGGACTACATATTGGTTCTAATGAGAATAACAACTTGATGTGTTATAACCAAAAATATATTATTCTTGCCAAGAATCTTATTCAACACCACTAAAAAAAGTGCATTGAAGTCCATACACACTTCATTCAAAAAAGTTTCTCAATGGTGAAATTACACTCTAGTTCTGCAAAATTGATGATCAAGTAGCAACTATATTTTTAAAGATTTTGTAGTATTAAATTCTATAAATTTAAAACAATGTTAGGCCTCAAGGAATTTCTTTTGAGAGAGTGTGCACATGATAATGGCACCTTCTAGTGGCTAACTTCAACACATAAGACTTGACTTAGTACTTATAAAACCTATAGAAATTTGATAAGACCTAAATGCATTGTATTATATGTAATATTTGTGGGTATTATGTATCTATTTTTTGGGATCCCTTCATCCATTTGAAAAAACAATGTATTATATGTAAGACCTATGAGTATTAGTAAGAACTAAGGGCATTGTAAATTATATGCAAGACCTTTTACATTATGTATTATAACAAGAACCTCAAGGGGGTTATTTTGAGAAGACTTAGGCTCCAACAAGAAACTCTCTAAGACCTCTTTCAATATCATTAATAAAATTTGGATCTAAAATAATGAAAAGAGGTTTATCATGTATTCTAGAATACATGATCTTCATCTTGACATATATTTTATGCATGTGGCATGCTTGTCAAAGAAGTCATGTGTTACCGAGGACCTTCATCTTTTTAAAAAAATGATAGAATGAACTCCCTATAAAAAATAAGGGGATTGTTGGTGCATAATGTTTATTAGGGGTTCACACTTATTTATAATTCATCCTAATAATATTAATAAGATGAAAGGAAGAAATGTATGTAGAAACACTTCCTACACCAATCTAAAGAGAAAAAGAATGTACAATTTTGTCAACTTTAACACCTTAAACAGTTACTATGAAGAAGATGCACATATTAGGAACACAATATAAACATCAACAAAACTATATGCAAAATAAAAACATGAGATTTACATGGGGAAAACCCTTTTGGGAGAAAACCCCAACACTCCAAAACCCTTCTCAATGTATTATAGTAAATAATTTGGTTACATACACTTGTATAGAAAGTTTCTTATAGGAGAATACAAGTTAATTCTAGAGTAATTTCAACGAGATAATGATACTTATAATTAAATCATAATACAACTCCAAAATACAACATTTCAACATATAGGATTTTACAATGCTTATTAGATACTTCCAAAATGGTATGCCCAAGAATGCCACATGTCATCATCCTCTTCATTGCATGCATGCAATATTGAAGATGAACATGCAAAGCACCCATCTTATCTTGCACATGCAAATTGAAATCTGATAACTGTAAACAACACATGCAAGAAATCCACTTAACATGCAAGGCACATTCATGCATGCACAACTCTAGTTGTTTTGGAAATTCCTAAAATTGACTCCTCCTTTGTTATAGTTCTTGTCATTGTCAACTAATAATTTGACATGAGTTAACTATCAATTACTTCAATCAACTTATACAAAGTGGGGTGCCTACATATGTCCTAAAAAATAGGAATCATCTCACCCATTCCACTTCACATGGAGGATGACAACCCAAAGTTCCACTCTAAAAAATGACATCACCAGATACACATAATTAATTATATAGATAAATTATCAATATAATTTTAACATTAATAATTAAATAATCAATGTTGGAAAATCAGAGGTTTAGACACCTTATTCTTAATATAAGGCTCTATTATCATTATAAGGTTTAGCCTTATAATAAAACATGTCATTGGACATATTAAATTAGGTATGATTTGTAAATTGTTACTTTTAAAATGTTAATTGATTTATTAATTAGCTTAAATAACTACAATTAGTTATTTGGTGAAAAGATATCAACCTTACATGAAATATTTAGAAATATATCAACTAGCATATTTTAGGTTTACCTTAAATAGGAAAAATTACATTGAAAATGTATTTGAATGAATTGTTTATATCATTGGATATATGTTTGAGAGAAGTTGACATAGGTGCAAGAGGAATTTAAGCATTGGAATAAGGGGAGGGGAGATTGTGAAAGCTAGGTTCTTCAATTTGGTTGTTAAACATTATCGAGTTTTTTTCAAATAAAAGAATATTTTTTTGTGGAATTTTTTATCATAAGGTTTTTCATGTAAATTATTTTGTAATATGTTGATCTCTATGTATTTTATAACTTATAAAAAATACATTGAAAATATATTGAATGAATTTTATATCACTAGATATATGTGTGAGAGATTTTGATATAAATGAAAGAGGAATTTAAACATTAAAATAAGTGGAGGGAAGATTGTGAAAGCTAGGTTCTTGATTTTGGTTGTTAAACATTATTAAGTTTTTTCAAATAAAAGAATGATATTTTTGTGAGATATTTTACCATAAGGTTTCCCATCAAAATCTTTTAGTAATGTGTTAATCAATATGTATTTTACAATTTATATTTCAATTGTATATTTTTGTAATATTTTATCTTTCATGTTAAATAATTAGCTATCTATATACCATAATTATTGACAATATTAGGTGCCATACACTTTGAAATTTTATTTATTTATGTATATTCCCACATGGAAATGAGTGACACACTTGATGTAGTATTGTTGGTCAATTGTAATGTGTATTATGATGTGTGTAAGAGAGAATCTATGTCACTTGAGGTGTGTGAGAGCATCTATGACATTGCAAGATGTTTAAAAGATTCTATGTTGTATATAAGAACATGCAAGAAAGCATTACAATGTGAACCATTTAATTGACCCACTTATGACATGTAACTAAAGGTGGAAAAATATAAAGTGGAGAACCCAAATTTTGTGGATAAAATATTCCATGTATATTACATTTTTGGTATTGGTTTTATTGACTTAGCATGAGGTGTTGGAATTTGTACCATGAGGTTGGATGCTACTTTTGGGCTCATAGAGTTGGCATGGTTTTTGAAAATATATAGTTTCTAGGTTTAGACTTGCCCATTTATTAGATGCTTTGATTTAAGGTTTAAAGAGAGGCACTCATTCATGCAAGAATTATTCTATCAAATTGAATCAATGAATCCAATGGTTGGATATTTCCTCTCACTCCTAATAGAACACTAATACGTTGATATTGCATTCTAACAAATTTATTACCGGTAATGCATTAGGTGTGCTTTGGAGGTTAGGTCTTTTCCAAAATATTTTTCTCAAGGTATATATTAGGTGTTATTTTCTTTATTGTTCTTCATTAGATTTATATCTTATTTTATTGATTCTATCATAAGATTAATGTAAGAACTATCTAGTTTTCTTTCATAGGTCTTCTACTGCAAAATGGACAACACAAGCAATAATTTTGGAACTTGCTAAATATGGTCTTAAGCTTTTAATGGCTTTAGCAAGGACATGGGCAAATTTTTCCATGATGGATTACTTTAGTTTAGCATTTTGAAGGGATTTACTAAAAAAGGCAACAAGCTATTTAAATCCCTCATTATTATTTTGTAGAAGGACAAGTGCAATATTTTGGAAAGAAGCAAAGGAGAATAATTAGAAGGGATTGGTATATTTTGGACTATCTTATGTTTTAGACCAACACCACATCCTACATAAAACATAATATATATATATATACATATATATATATATATATATATATATATATATATATATATATATATATATATATATATATATATATATATATATATATATATAAGAAAACCTTAGTCACACAACAATGAAGAGCATAGACCTAAATGAAAATTAAAGATGAATCTCCATTGATACAATAACACATATTGAATAAAATATATCTTTTGCTCACAATCTTAATTTCTTGCATGTCTTATGAGCCGCCTGAGTGTCTCCATGTTTTGCATTCTTTTTTACTAGTGCAATGTGAATTACAACATATGTGATATGAAAAAACTTAAAAAATAATAATAATTTCATGATCTTGTCATATAATTTTTATTTGATGCACAATGGGTGCCAAATAAGTTGTATGCAATATTCATATATACAAACATGAAAAAAAAAGTATTTTTCTTTCCCATAATATAGATACATAAGAACATTAAAAAACATTTTTTTTTTTGTTAGATAGCATTTGATTATGTTGGGTGAATATTTTGTAATCAAAAAATTGATTACAAAATGGTGATATCAGCCACAATATAGTGAGATTACATATCTCCTCTCAGAAAGAGGAGGCTCCCTTATTATTGCTAACTAAAAACAAGTGGTAATTAACTAAGCTTATGTACACTACAATTATCCATGGGGTTTTTTCCATTCATCCTATTCTCTTTTTTTAAAATAGATGTTTCCTCTTACAAAACTACAATGATAATCCTATGGCAATTACAACAAGTAATTAACCACAAAGTACTAGTTGGAGCAATAATAACCAATATCTATTTCAGTTAGACAAAAGAATAACTAAAATGATACTAGTGAGTGTCGGTAGCAATAAAATCCACAAAAGCGCAAATTATTTTGTTGCTTTCTATGTTGATTCAGAAAGAAAAAGAATGGTATATGTTGTAGCCCAAATTCTCCAATAGATGCCACCAAAAGATCAACTAAATGTAGATAACAACTTGTCACCCAAAGTCTTCAAATTGTCACCAAATTATACACATAAACATAATTGCCAAATATAATATTGTAGCTCAAAGACTTCAAAATCATATTTGGATTACCTCCCAGAACATACTCGATTCCACGTTATGATTCAATCATGTACAAGATAATGTAATCAGAAAGACATAAAAACAATCTCAACACACAACAAACTTGATCCAAGGAAAAGATTGGACGCCAACTTGCTTCTTTTATTGATTGAATCTTGATTTACACCTCAAAAACAAAGTTTCAAAATGCTTTTCAATTTGGAAGTGCTTCGTCTCATAAGCTAAAAGATAATATTTACAAAAGATCTCCTTGTTATTTATAGAGGAGAGCCAAGAGCTAAAATAGGAAAATTACAACTAACTTGACTTATTCAAAGGAAGAGTCTGATTTGATTTAGGAAGTCAATCCTCTTACATGTAATTGTTATATTACAAAAGACATGTGATATGTCATATACCAATTACAAATTGCATAAAGGAAAAATATTAAAATAAACTAAGTCTGGATAAGCACATTCTTTCATTCTTCATCATTCTCCTCCAGGAAATCTTCATATCTTTTCAATGCAGGTTGGACTACAAAGTCATCTAGTCCAGATGTATGATTGGAGATTGCGATTACTCATGTGATGGAGTCCTCGATACTAATACATGCTTTCTTATGCTTATCCAATATTATTTTTAGATTATCCTAAGTCACTTGAAAATACACTAACTTATTGATGGAAGCTAAGGAAAAAGCTCCTAATTCAATCTCTTTGAATTAGTGATGTGAACTCTTGGATAACCGTATCCACGGGAAGGAATTTTTTAGTCATCTAGTACTTGGAAAGGAAGATCCTTAATCTTGGTGATGAGATTTGACCCTCTGTCATTTCCTATTTCTTGAGCTTCTTGCAGATATTTGATTAGCTCATTGATGACATTCTTTTTATGTTTCATTGTTTCTTGGATTCCAATGAACATTTTCCTATTGGGAATCACCCCAATTTCTACCAATACATCAGGCTTGAGATGATTCCTCATTTTGGTCCAAGCTTCAATACCTTTCTTTGACAATTACAGGTTTTGAGACAACATATCAATTGTTTGGTTCAATTCTGATTTCACTTTCTCCATGTTGTTGATCAATTCAATTGAAGACTTCAACTTGTGCCAATATCATGTCTATCCATTCAATGACATCCCTACCTTGTGCATGAATCCTTTCGGGCTTTTGGATTGCAGGATCATCCACACTTGTGGTAACAATTTTGAAGATCTCAGAAGATTGAGTTATCTTCCAGAGTACATATGTGAGTTGTTCCACCTTGGCCTTCAATTGATCCTTGATGATTTTGTCCTTTTCATACTTTTCAAGCAAAGAGAACATTATTTCCTGCGAATCTTCCTTTGTACCTTCATGAGTTTTTTTTCCCAGTTCTATCCTAGTGATTGCATAGTTTGAAAATTAAACTTATTTTACAATCTTATCTAGGGGAGGTTGTGCTACCTCAACATACTTATAACCCGATTTATCAACCAACACCCTTGAAAGATTTTTGGCCTTCTTTGTAGACTTTGTCTTCACAAGAACCATTTGGCCAAAATCAAAGTTGTTTAGAGAGACGAATCGCTTCTTCCTCTTAGGTGTTTGTGATGCTAACCATGGAGGGAGAGTGGAAGAATCTCCTTTTGTACCTGCCACCACGGTTTACATTGACGAAGATGTATCTACAATAGTGGTGGTTACAATCAGTGGAGTATGAGTTAGAACTGCAACTGGAATTTCCAAACTTAATAAATTATGTGAGGAATCAAACATGAATTTTTCAAAATTAGATTGTGTGTTCACATCAAAAATAGGTGAAGAAAAACTAGGAAAATAAGATGCAGAGCCAAAAACGTTTTCAAAATTATTACGAGGACTCTCAAAAATTAACCCACTTGTTGGCGATGAGTGAGTTGAATGAATTGACATAGTAGGAGTAACAAAAATGATGGTAATAGTAGGAAAATATTGTTCACTTGTAATAGCAAGAGGAGTGGGACTTGGTAAGGTATCAATTATAGGAGAGGTTCAAGAGATGTGGGAATATTATAGGAGAGGCGATGAAGTGATTGGAGATTCTTGTGTTCCTTCAACTGGATTTCCCTCTCCTTGTTCTTCACCCTGAGTGGATGTCTCTTCCTATCCTTTACTCTCGTCTCCTTTCATCATAAAAATAAACTTAGGTACCTTGCTAGTATTTGGAGTATCATCTTTGTTCTTTGTCCTTAATTTCATTTTCTTTTTACCTGCAAGCCTTTCAATTTCCTCCTCTTTTGATCGTGTTTTGAAATGCTTCAATTTGATACCCTTACTCTGCAACCAAACATTAGTGTTTGCAAGAATATACTGAAATCTCTCCCTTATAGAAATCATCTATTTTTGAGACCACTAGATTGGTGATGAATGAGTGAGCAATATTCTTCTCTTCATAGGGAGGATCAAGAATATCATATTCATCTTCCAGATCCTCAAGGATATTAGCAAGATCCAAGTCTCTGATCTAGTCTAAGGTAAGTCAAATGTAGTCAAGCTTCCTCACATCCTCATCAGTTTTGCAATCAACCCATATGTCTTCAACTCTGTGCACATGGGAGTAGCTTTTCTTAAGTTTTTCCTTCATCCCCCAATAATCAAAACCATTCCTCTTTTTGTGCATTTTCATTGTCACCCATTGCATCTTCATTTTCGTAACCTTGGCTCTAGGAGATGTAGTGATGGAGTATCTACCAATGGTAAGAGGAAATTTGAATCCATCCTTGTGTGACTCAGCTTGCTTGTTGTGTACAACCATGATTTGTCTACATATCTCCATTAATACAATCTTGTCACTGGGATATCTAGGTAGCATATATGGATATCCGTCAAAACATCCAACTCTGATAAATATAAAGGTGGGAAACTGTAAGAACATGCAACCAGACTTCTTAACTAGCCCCCATGCCTCATTTGATACTCTTTTCTTCTCCATCTCCTTATCAAACATACACAAGTTTGAGTAGAAAAAAGCATCATTGACTCTCTTAAAATTCTTGAGGCTTTGCTTCAGAGTCAATTGAGGATAATACTCATATACATGAATTCTCTTCTTGTCACCCTCTAAAGATAACCCTAGGAATTGCCTCATTGAGGTAGTAACATAAACTAGATAAGAATTCATATAGAACTTCAAAGTAGAAACCTTTGAAAGCTACTCATAGATGGCATCACTAATAAGCTTTCCCTATAAAAAATTTCGATTGCTTTTCCTTATGACGCGAATGCAATGATACATCCACTCTTGAAAAGTATGAGAAGTTGACAATCCTTTAATTCTACTGAGAATAGTTATCAATTCGTTCACCTCTTCGACGAACTCACTTCTATGGATATTATTAGGCCACCTTGCTATGGTAAGCCTAGCATTCTTGAGCCATCTTTTATTGATGTTCTTCTTACACTTTTCATATTTTTTATCATATTAGGCTTGTGAGTTTTCTATGGTGAGATCAGCATATTCAACAATACTTAGAAACAAGAAAATCTTGTCAAAGAACTCTTCATCCAATCTTATCAACACCTTCCCATTTGTATCTCTAACAACTTTAGTCTCTTTGTGGAAATGTTTTGCTATTGCTAGAACAAATTTTGAGTTGTGTGTTGACATTGGAAATGAGGCTACTAATTGAATACTACTCTAAATAATACACCTGATGTTCACATCAATTCGTTGCTTATTCACTCTCTTCAAGAACTCAGACATGTCTACATGCCCAATTTCAGTGTCCTTGATTTAATCAACATTGGAATCCATAGATGTGTTCGGAATCACCCCTTGATACTAGTATTTCATGTTTTTCTTCTTTGGTGAAGGAACTAACATTGACGAAGAAGTTGCAAACATGAAGTTCAAAATCTCCCAATGTTAGAGAAATTTCATGTTACTGTGCAGTGTCAAATAAATTCTACGCTCATACATGAATATCTCTTAACTGGATGCAAAGGCACAAGAATTTTGTGCCCCTGCATGAGAGTTAGACAAAAAATATGCAATTTGGGAAAAATTTCCTAAACTGCATTTTGGGTAGATCTTGTAGGTTGATCTAGATTAGGAAAAAATTCTTGAACTAAATCTTGGATAGAACAAAACCTCATGTACATTGGTAAAAATTCCATAATGCACGAGTTCCATTTAGCTATGATAAAGTGCATTTTGGGTTTTAAAACCTGAAATACATTCCATGGTGACTAGGTTTAAGTCAATTGGGGTTTAAAACCTGACTTACATAAAGTTACAAATGATTTCAAGGTGTAGTTTGGTATTTAAAACCTGAATTACACTCTTGAAGGTGGAATCAATATGTAGTTCAAGTTTTAAAGCCTGAACTACACCTTGAAAGGTGAATGGCAGTATTATGTATTTCGGGTTTTAAAACTTGAAGTACAAGGTGCGATGTTGTGTAGTTCAGGTTTTAAAACCCAAACTACATGGAAAATGCTTGGTAGAACTTGAGTGTTGGTGTGATAAAATTCCTCGCATGTGTATGAAGGATCTGTAATGGTAACAGTGTTGGTTGGGGTTTGAATCCCAACCCACACTGTGGTATGGTGACTTGTTTTGATGTCACGTGAGATAAAAATTCAATGTATAACAGTTTGCATGTTGCATTTGGGTGAGTGATGATTGAGTTTTATTCCCCATGACATACTATGATAGGGTCAACATTAAAACGGTGAGGATTTATGCAAATAGGATAAATATTTGAGAGAGAATAGCAAAAATGTGTTCGAGGTTTCATCCCTAAACAACACATTGTTTATATAAAGAAACGCGCCATACCAAACCCTACATGTGGTAAATGTAAACACAAACTATTTTTTTTTAGGAAACCCTAAGTCGAGACCATTCAAGAGACAAATACGAGCACAAATGCATAAATATTTTAAGATGAAACTAAATAGCAATCAGCAAAACATAAAACTAATCTAAACCCATGTAGAAAACCTAAACTAATGACATAAGCATAAAAACCAAAATAATGAAAATGAGTATAACATATCTCACAACCCTAGATGAATGGCGAGGGAAAACCTATGAAATCTTCACGATTGTCAACCACAATTACTGCAACGGGCAAGGAGGAAGCAAGAGCATGCAAGAAGATGGAGAAACAAAAATTAAATGAAATAAAAATGAGTTAAAACCATATAAAATCCATCTCAAAACTATCACTAGGATTTCCATTAATGCCATATGTGTGATTTTAAGGGTGTATTCATGCTAAAATTTCCCATGACTACACTCCTAAATGTAGTCTAACAAAAACATGTAGTTTCGTTGAAATTCAATGACCCTGCATGATAAAAAAATGATCAATACTAAAAATTAATCCTTTTGCAAAATTTCAAAGAGTAAAAAGCTTGATCACTTGAAATGGCTTTTTGAAAGATCAAACTATGCATGAGGGCAACCAATATTTGCCTCAGTTTGTGTGCTTAGAGGATGTGGGCTATAAAATAGACAAGTTTCGTATGGGTTATCCCATGAATTGAGTGAGTTGAATTTGAGGATAATAAATTGCTTGACCCACTAATGAGTTTTGTGTTATATGCATACATAAAAATATTAGAAAATAAATATTTTCCATAACATATATACATTAGAAAACAATTTAACTTTTTGCTAGATATTTAATGAAATAAATTACACAAGACAATAATATAATAGGAAATATGTTACAAATACTTGATAATAATATGCCACATCAAGAGAGAAACCTCCTAATCCACTTCGAGGGGGATAACTCCATTAGTTTTCAATAAAAACATAATGCTCAACATGATGATAATAACTAGCTACTAAATCCTATATACCTAATTATGCCTTGGCTACCATCGAAGTTGATGTAGGTACTTAACTATAACCCTTAAGATAACCTAAATACATATATATGATTATGGCAATGATTATGTAATTTATTTAAGAGTTAAGGTAGCCACAAACCAACTACTCATAACTCAACACACACTATAGGATTAGGGGCATAACATTCTCCCTTTCTTTACAAAGCTTTTTCCTTAATACTAATTAATTGTGGATGTTTCCACATAAAATATTTATCTTATCATGTGGTAACTTCAACCCACAAATACTTCCATTTAATGAGGTACTCTGATATTGTCCTTGTTCTCAACTTCTTCATCTCCAAGATGGGTCTTCCCTTTGCATATAGCTTAGCTAGTATTGTTTGTGTTAGAATTTTTTATTGGTCCACTTGCCTCTTCATTATGTTATGTTCTTTTTCCTTTTTCTCCTTCAGACTAGATGGTAACCCTTTTTAGTGTTGACATATTTTTTCATTTCTCTAACATTTTTGTGTACCATTGATGAAGAGATGAGGGTGTTTCCACAATAGTGTGTCTCACTTTTGGGACATGTTGATTTTTGCTTGAAATCACTTTTTTAGAAAAAACTAATGATTTAAGCCTTGAGAGGTTTCATCTAAAGGGTTTTAATCGAAGAGGGATAGATAAGACCCCCTTAGATCAAACCTCCTTGGATAGAACCCCTCTAGTATTAAATCATACCCACAATGGAGTCTTCTTTGCACCTATCAAAATGATGGAAAAAAAAACTTTTTCTTTACCTTTTGAGGGATTAAATAACGTCATTTAGAAATTATATTTTGCAAGATTATAGCCCTTGAAACGATCTTTCCAAAAAGTATAGTTTTGATATGTTTTCATTTTATCATGTACTTAATTTTTATTTTTTATTGAACATAGGTTTTTTCTGAACATCAAGCTCTTCGTTTTGTAGAGGTTGAAATATAGTAAACCATTGTAAAAAAAGTTCAAAAAATACCCATGCCCTAGGTATTGATGTCCTTGTATCACCAAAAAAAATTGGATTTTGATATATACACAAGTTAGTGTTGAAAATGAAGGTAATATTGTAGCTTAAAACTTGTAAAACTATGAGACTGTAGATCTAATTAAGTGTTCTTTTTCACAATTCTTTGTGTATGATCAATCTGTTTAGATCAATTTTACCAATTGTAGAAAGAGACAGAAGATTGTAGAAGAATGAGACAAGGAGATAGAAGTGACACAACATATATGTGGAGAAACCCTATCGGGAAAAAAATCCACCAAAATCAATAGTGCTTGTATTATTTAACCTTAGAACAAGATTACAATAATACTATATCAATCCTTGATTGATATGCTTCCTTTCCTTCAACAATCCTTCTTCACAACTTGCAATAAACTCCCATGGAACTCTCATACACTTGCTGCAATTAATAGACAATAAATTGAGCACATAAACTCATAAGAGTTGTACAATACAAGAGCATAAATCCCCTCACAAAAATCTATGCCTAGATTGGGTAAGTAGAGTTCCACAATGTAATCTGAAGTCAAACCAAAGTCTTCCTCAATTTAGGCACCCCAAACTGAACACTTAACTGAACTTTGTTCAAGAAGATATCATGCAAACTTCACCTCAAAGTTGGTGCCCAAGAATGGGCCCACTTGACTGAGCCTTGTTTATATCTTCTCATTTAATGATAATAAGTTTCCGCAATCCATATCATAAATCTGTATAGCTTCTGGATTCAATTGTGTACAAAGTTTTTAGCATCAACATTTCGGATCACACTCTGTGATCCATCATTAGGATGAACGGATCACGGCGTGTGATGTGAAACATTGATGCTAAAAACTTTGTACACAATCGAATCTAGAAGCTATACAAATTTTTAATATCTTCTCATGCAAAAGGTGTTAACTAAAAGATGCCAACTTGGGCGCCCAAGGTGGTCCCAAGTCAATCTTAGTTAATTGAAACATATCTCTCCACTAATTCATGCAAACATTATGCATGATTGATCATCCCCACTTAACTGAAAGTATCCACCTATTATTTGTCATGCAACTAAAGTCATTAGTCATGCAACTCAAGTCAACTCCAAGTCAACTAGCATTCAACTCAAAATAACTACATGCAATTGAAAATAACTGAACCATAACTAAACTAAACTAAAGTAAACTGATAGTGCCACTCCACTCATGTAAATATCAATCCCTAATTTGTAGGATCAAAACATGCATTACTGAATTGTTATCAATCTTCCAAATAGTTAATTGAAGCAAGGTGGGTTCCACCTTCCATGTGGGCACCCCATGTGCTCCTATCTTGTAGGAGCTCTTCTTGGACGTCCCCACATGTTCCTATCATTTAGGAATGATCACAAATGTCAATTTACATGTTCATTTCATTTGAATTTAATCTCTTTCTAATCCTAGTGTTGGGGAACACTTTCCAAGGACTTAGGAGATACATAAAATATGTTTAGGATTGCAATTAAATGTCATCCTATTCCAAACATTCTCCCACTTGGCATTATACATTGCAATTATTCTAAACAAGGAATCATTATTATAAATCAAGTATAGGACTCAAGGCCAATGGCCTTCCTGCACCAAGAGAACTTATCTGTAGGAATTGATTTCGTAAGATAATTTGCAGCATTGATCAAAGTGTCAACTTTCTTAATCAATACCTTCCCACTCTCAACCATTTTTCACACAAAGTGATACTGAACATCAACATGCTTAGTACGAGAATGATACACATGATTTTTGGCTAAACAAATAGCACTCTGACTATCACATTCAAGTCTAATTTTCTTGCAATTAAAACCAATACCTTTCCTAAGTCTCTATAACCAAACTGCCTCTTTCGAGGCATGTGTAGCAGCCATGTACTCTGCTTCTATGGTGGAAAAATCAATCTGGGCTACCTCTTACTCATCCAACTAATTGCAACTCCAAAAAAAGTAAACACATAGCCACTTGTCAACCTCCGACTATCCAAGTCTCCTGCCCAATCTGAATCAACAAAACCTTGTATGTCCAATGATTTTTGCATAATATCAATATCATTAGCACCATGATAAACCAAACAGTAATCAGAAGTAGCTTGTAAATATCTAAACAACCTCTTAACATAAGTCCAATGTTCTTTACCAGGGTTAGACATAAACCTACTTAGAACTCCCACTACTTGGGCTATATCTAGTCCTGTACAGACCATTACATATGTCAAACTACCAACTACACTAAGATATGGAATTTCAAACATTTCCTCATGATCAAAATCAGATTTAGGACCCATGTCTAAACTTAACTTCATGCCAACTGGTAAAGGAATATTAATTGGTTTACTATCATGCATGTTAAATCGTTTCAAAATAGTATTGTAGACACGTAAAATGTACTGATTGGCGTTACACATTTGATCCTGACTACTAACACCATTTCATCCTGAATCATCCCTTGGTCTAACCATTTAATCGAATACCCTTATTTGATTAAATTCATCAATTTTCCTCCCTTAATTAAATAAATCATTTATCTGATTAAGTCATTCTCTCTTGTTAATTAAATCAATCAACTTGACCTAATTATCTCTATTTAATTAAATAATTCATTTTATTTGATTAAATCTCTAAATTCATCCTATTAAATTAAATAAATTAAAAACTTATTTGATTTAATCTAACACCATTCCCTTTAATTAAATAAATCAAAAATCTTTATTTAATTAATCTCTAAACCATATTCTTCTCATCTTCTGATTTAAATCAACCCATAAATCTAAGTCAAAATTATCACATCATCTAATCCCTCATTAAATTAATTAACCCTTGATTAATTTAATACTAACTCATGTCCCATCCTCTAGCTTTTGCCACTTGCACATGAAAATAGATTTAATTCATTTACTAAATCCCTATTTTCTCTCAACATGGCATAATAGAGGAATATTCCTTCAAATTTGAATCCCTCCAAGTGGGATAGGTCCTTCCAACAAGACAATTATTTCATCTTACAAGTCCTTTTGCATTGAGCCAAGTGGCCATTACTCCATTTGACTCTTCATCTACCTTGTCATTTCACCATTTTCAAATTTCAAATATATGCATTTATGGGCACATTCATCAAAATGTGCGCATCCTTCATCCACTCATCTCTTGACAAGTGGCATCTTGCCATTGGTTGAATGTTAGTCCCACATTGCTTCATTTTGGGCATTTCTCCATCTTATCATTCTATAAATAAGAGGCTTCTTTCCTCATTTCAACATCCACAATTTGAGTAAACTTACTATACTCATTTGCATCCTCAAGCATTAGCATTTTTTATCAATTTCATCAAGGCATAGTTAGGTTATTGCAGGTTTTCTCCATGGAGTTCATTTGAAGCAATCACCAAGTGGATCAATCATTACTAAATCATCAAAAGCTTGCATAGGAGTTGGGAAAGGGCCAATTTCCACATCAAATTGGCACCAACTCCCCCATAAGATCAAGAGTTTGCATGTTTTTAATAGGATTTAATCTATCTCTTTGCTTTTTCATTGTGTTCTTGTTTCTAATCCTATTTTGAGCATTGTTATTGGATTTTATGGGGAAATTTGATCTTAACTTGCATTTTGATCTAACTATGTGTTTATTTCTTGTGTTTTGCAGGTACTAGGATCTTGGTTTATACATTTGGCGCTAGGAGGGAAAACCAAAAGTTTAAATCACATTTTTTCATCAAATTTTGTGCTTTTTTTTTTTCTCTATTTTTGTGTCTACAGGGAACTGCACCACTAGCAAACCAATGTCACAATACAAAACTACTAGAGCTCCAACGTCACCATATAGCACCACTTCAAACTTCAAACAATGATGCTCTAGTGTTCCTGCTCAGAATTCAAAATCTTAAACTGCATCGTTGGGTCTATTTTCAACCGCTGTAATTTTCAAATTCCAAATAGCATTGCTGGGCCAAATAGTGACACTATCACACTCTCTGTCCCTGCTACAAAACGACGCTGACTGACAAGCGGTGTTATATAGCACCGTTGGATCTTTCAAACTGCACCGCCTGTGTAGGTTCCACCGTTGGAGTAAACTAAAAAGTGAAATTTAGTTTTTTTATGACATGTTCCTTTTTCAATTCTGATCATTTAGGTTATTACTTGCTTTCCTAACTTTTGTTTTGTAGGTATAACTGGTTTTCTTGTAGGTTGGCTAAATAAAAGTGAAGGAGAGACAAGATTGAAAGAGGCATGATGAAATCACTATCTCATAATACCAAGTGTTTTTAAACACTTTAGTGTTTGTTTAACACTCTTAGAGAATTCAAAATTTCTCTTACAAATTTGTTATCTCTCATGTGCTTAGGACCTGCTAAATTTCTTTTAGGCTCTAAAAAGAACATTTCAAATTTTTGCTACAAAGGGCTTAAAAAGAAATTTAGGACAAACTCACTAGATTTGGTTTGAGGCTTAACAATTGAACAAGGCAATCTTCACATTTCCTTTGGGGCTTAAAAAGAATTCATTATTGATTTGTGGGTTTAAAAAATGACCAAGTGCTTCTTTGTCTTGTAATTTCTTACTAAAAGTAATACCATCGAAAGGACGTATGCGCTTCTCTCACGCCTCACGGCGATCTTGAGAATCAAAAGGCCTTTTGGTGATCCTAAGTTGGGTAAATTAATTGCCTCCGCATTTCATTTTGGGATTAAAATTGAACAAAACATCTCTCGAGTGTGAGTGGAGGGTATTGTGTATATTCTCTCTCTTTGTGTTGCAACAAAGATTGATCGAGTTACAGATATTACTTGCTCACTTTTATTTATCTTAGAGGGCCTTCCTTGTGGGAAAAAGTAATCACCCAAGGGAACGACCCAACCGGTAACATACTAAAGCTAAGTGTATTTCTAGCCAATATATAAGTGTGGATATTAGAACAAAGGCCAATATCACACGGTTGGTTTTGACAAGAAGGGTAGCAATGGTCTCTCACCACATGGATCAATCCCTATGAATGGAAAGTCTGAATTAAAACCCTTATTTAGAAAAGGAAAAAATCCCTATCTATTTCTTGGTGCAAAAACGGTCGTTCTGAAGCCGCCCCACATTTTTACAGTTTTTAGTAGAAATGGAAAGTATGCCATGGGAGTTTCATGGGTGTTGATGCTTGGCTGCCCCGTATAAGTGAGTTCCGTGGAGGGGAGCCAGTGGGGTCAAGCATCTAACCATTCGCTAAAATAAAGTGTAGCTGGACTTGTCTAAGTGGGGATTCAACAAATATAGTCTTTCATAGCCATAGGGTTGTACTTGTTCTTGGTTACAAAACACTTTGCTTGCTCATAAACATTTGGAAATAAACATTCAACATTGTCATCAAAACTTCAAACCCTTTAGGAGGAAAATATCTTTGACAAGATTCATGTGTTATTGCTTGCCCTTGGGATTTTATCCTTAGAGGTTTTTAAACACTTGGATTTATATCTCAATCTGCTTACTAAAGTCAACAATAGGAAACTTTTGTCATAAATTCCTTGATTTCCACATAATAAAATTTTTGGGATGATAAGAAGTTAGGACATTAGACATTTAGTTTGAAAAAACCTAATCAAGAATTGTTTGTGGTAAAAAGAAGTCACTAAGCAAAGCTACGAACAATTGAACCCCACACATGTGTCTCAAATGATTTCACGCAAGATCAAAATCCAGAAACCAAAGTCAAAAGCTCTTAGTCCAAAAGATCATCAAAAGTGTCTCTCAATGCTATACAAATTCAGACGAAGACTGCTTTTTAACTTTTACAAAAAAGCTTCAAGAAACAATCTCGGTTTGTACTCATTCTATTATTGTCAAAATCCAAATCTCTTTCAGGAATTTGAGCATCTTGTTTAGAGTAAAGCATGCTCTTCAAAACTGAGGTCTTGTAAACAAGAGTATTTTTAGGTTCACATAGGATAGAAATCAAAATTTCATCCATATTTCCAAACATCAAACCAAAATCATCTCACCATCAACTCTCGAAAATCTTGGAAAAAATCCTCCATGTTAAACTTTGGGAAAATCATTTGAAACAAATCCAAATCATCTTGTTTCATTAGATGTGTGTAGATACATCCTTTTCCACATATTTAATCAAATTATCAAACCTTGTGGACTAGTCTATCCCTTGATAACATCTAACATCTTGAGGTTTAGGAGTTCATTATCCAAAATCAAAATCCAATCAAAAATCATCTTGTTTGGTTAGGTGTGTTTAGATGAATCCTTCTTCTCACACTTAGCCAAATTAGCATCTTGAGGAAAAATTTACTCTAGGACAGCTAACCTCTTAGAGTTTATGAGTTCACTATCCAAATCCAAATCAAATCTAATCTAATCCCAAATTAAAATCAAACATCAAATCCAATTCCTAAAGTTTAACATCTCCTTCAAAGATTTCTCAAGAGTTCTAATCATCCATATGATCCACCTTTCACG
>VDFB02368313.1:254213-422889 GCA_007258455.2 Sequoia sempervirens | reverse complement strand
CTAGGTGGAGTACCACAGGCTATGTATTTACAGTTGGTGGGACAACAGTGAGTTGGATTTCTCAGTTGCAAAAGGTGGTTTCTTTATCCACCACAGAGGCAGAGTATGGTGCTGCAACAGAGGCAGTAAAGGAGATGATATGGTTGCAACTTTTCATGGAAGAGTTGGGAAAACAATAGGTTGAAAGTTACTTGTTTACAGACAACTAGAGTGTTATACATCTTGGCTAAATAATCTTCCTCAGACCTCTAAAACAAAACACATACAATTGAGATATCATTTCATTTGGTTAGTGTTGGAGGATGGATAGGTCAAACTGGACAAGATACATACAAATTCCAATCTAGCAAGCTTAGCTCCTCTTCAACTTCGATTGGCCTTCAAGGTTGAATTAAGGTATAATAGAGTAGGAGGATCCAAGGTACTTATTTTCAATGGGAGTTGTAAGTGCAACAATGTCGTCCAAGATTAGTCTCTAAGTGGGAGTTTGTGTTGGTGTGGAGCCTGATTAGTCTCCAAGTGGGAGATTGTTGGTATGTGTCAACTAATCATGCTATACTATACACCCCAACATGTATCCTCACTAAAAAAGGAAAAACACCAAAAAAAGAAAAAAAAATTGACGTTTTAAAACCCTAATTCTAAAAGCTTCTAAAAATCTTGTTATAAGGGGTTGCGATGGAGGTTACAGTATGTAGAAAAAGGTGATTATTCACGAGATTGTAAAATGTTTTGCACTGGATAATAAAATCATTGGATGGTTGCGGTTTTGTGGATTTAGCCCGAATTGGGTGAACCATGTTAAATTCTCTGTGTTGTCTTGTTTCTGCTATATTTTTTTGTGTTTTATTTCTCTATTTTATTTATCAAATCTGCATTTAACTATTATATATCTTCCTTCTAACCCTATAAATAAGGAAAAGGAAAATGCTAAAGACTAGTAAGGAAAATGCAAGTCAACCGTCAAGCAAGTCATTTGCCTCCCAATCATGGTCATGATATTTGGAAGGCGTATGGCTAGCTAAAGGGAAAATATCAAGTGACAAACCAAGAGAAGTGCCAGATTCATCACTTTGTATAGGATATTTTTCATGTAAGCTCATCGAAGAGGAAAATAATGTGTTCAAATCATTATGTAGCTCTTCATCAATTTTGGTGTTCTCGTCATCATCATCCAAATTAATCACAATAGGAGGACAAATGAAGAGTGTAACTCTTATTGTGATTGTTGTACTAGATCATTTTGTTTTGGGTGGGGAGGAGGGTCATCATGCATTGCTTCAGTCAAGTTCGAATTTTGATTTTTTGTACTTAACTCTTCATGTAACTTGCGAGCAAGGGCACATCTATGCCTATGCTCTCTAGCACCTCTATTTATTTTGGTTTTGTTATCAAGTTGTGTTAGGGTAAGAGTGGGTTGATCAACCATAGGTTGTGTTTCTTCCCTAAGGGGAGGAATGAAAGGAACCATAGGAAGTTGGTCAACCACTTTCTCTTTGGCCTTGTAAACTTGTTTTATTCGAGGAGGCATGACAGAGTTGCTTTCATTGTCTCTTGGTCTCTTGGATGATGAAGGGGAAGTTTTTGGTGTTGGTTGATCTTGGTTGTGTGGTTCTTATTCAGGTTGAAGCATGGTTTCATCTATGATGGGAGTGTTGGAGGTAGTCGAGGACATGTGTCAGAGAGATAATTCTGCTATTTTCTTTGCTTTGAATTTTTAGTAAGATATGAAAAAGAAGTCTTTTGTGGCGTTTAAGGGTCCATCAACTCAGGCCAAAAGGATTCTAAGGAAAAGTTCCCTTTGGAAGACAAGGGATTAAAGCCGCTATGATGGACAGTGAATATTTTATTGTCAAATGGAAACTTTAAGCATTTGTGTATAATTGAAGGGACTGCTTTCATTGAGTGAAGCCATGGATGGCCTAGCCACAAATGAAATTGGTCCAACTACGAGATGATGGAGAATGTGACATCTAATGTTTTTGGTCCTATTTGTAATGGAAGGGTGATTGATCCAATTGTAGGGCAAGAAAAATCATTATGTGTCTTGATCCATTCTTTCAGTTCATCATAGTCATCTTGATAAAGTTCATGTAATACTAAAAATTCCTCAGTGATCACATTCTCTCCATAGGCAGAATCTATTAGTATCCCATTAGTGGGCTTGTCATAGATACGATCAACTATGTAGAGAGGACCATCGGGTAGATGTTTAATTATATCCTTAGAGGAAAAATAAATATCAAGAGATTTCTTAGATTGGCCCTTACGAGGGATAACATCTATCACACCTACCATTTCATCCATAGGATTAATATTGATATCATTTAGGATATTCATTATGTTCATCACCGTATCAACATTCATCACATCATTCTGTGTAGTTTTGCTAGCTTTGACAAATGAAATATTATGTTTGGCCATTGGATTAGTGAAAATTTGCAAGTTTTGATTCAGAGGGGCAACAAACTTATTGCCTTGATCACTAACACCTGTAATGGATAGACGATTTGAATCAATGAGGTTTTGCACAAGATGTTTAAGATGCTTGCAATTTTTTGTGTCATGTCCATTTTATCGATGATAGTGGCAATAATAATTTGATTTAAAGTTTGGGGGTAAAGGCTTAGTAGGGTCAAGTGTTTTAACAATGAGAAAGGTAATCATTTGTTGTTGTAAAAGTTGGGACATTGTTTTATGAAGGGTGTAAGGTAAGGGTGTGAATTGTCTTTTTCGGATCTCCATAACTAAAGGGCACCGAGGTTTTAACAACTGCTATTTGGTTATTCACATTTTGAGGTGTAGGCTAAGGAGGATTAAATTGAAGGAACCCTTTAGTTTTCTTTCTAAATGGTTGGGAATTGTGTTGGTTGGCAAGCTCAGATTTCTCAGTTCAGTTAGAAGTAGACCTTGTGTCTCAACTACTAATTGAATTTTGATAATCACAAAGGGTAGTACACAAGTGCATGAAGGATGGGAATTTCATCATAGTGAGCTTGTCCTGAATTTTACTTTGCAGGTTTTGTATGAACATCTTTTCAAGGTGTGGGTCAGGGACCTTGACATCGATTTGGAAATAAAGGGATTGATAGCGTGAAATAAAATCAGTTATCTTTTCATCCTCATTTTGCTTGCATCTCATCAAATCAGCCAAGGTTTTCTTAGGAGTCATGTGCACTTGGAAATGGTTTATAAATGCATCAAAAAATTTATTAAATGAATGAATTGAATTGTTTGGTAAAGAAGAAAACCATTCCAAGGCAGTATCTTTTAAAGTCCTCGAGAACAATTTTGCTAACAGTTTATCATCAAGGACAAAATCACTACATAAGGCAGTGTAGGCATTAACACGGTTAGAAGGATCTCCCTTCCATCCATATTTATCAAATATAGGAATCTCTACTCCTTGTGGCATCAGTGTTCACAGTATTTCCAAAGACAATGGGCTACTTCAAACATAATATGTGGGTGGGCCATTCTGATTTTGGTTTATGGTGGAGATTTGCTTTTGCATGGAGGAAACGGTTTGGAAAAGTTGTGTGTTATGAGAGGAATCATTATAAGTGGTATGAGGTGGAAGGGAAAGTGGTGATGGGATATATGTACTAGGAGAGCAAGTGAATGGAATTATTATAAGTGGTAATGTGGAAGAAGATAAAACATGCGATGCCACATAGGAAATAGGGTCTAACAGGAATATCCATGGAAGGAATCACATTACTAACTTGTTGCATTGTTGTTATGATTTGGGGAGTGGTATAGGTAGGTATTGATGCTATTGTTGATGGAGGAGGAATTTTAGTTCCTCCTTGGCTTGTGACATTGTTTGGTTGGATAGGAGCACTAGAGGTTGAAGGAAGATGTTTTCTATGGTAGGAATTGTAGTAACAAAAATGTTTTCAAGGCTAAATTGGTGTTGTAGGTCGACTAGGTCCTCATGAATTTGAATGAATTTCTCTTGCGGGATATCATTAGTTCTTGGTTCAACATGCATGCTACCTGAAGGCAAAGAGTTGCTAAGGCTATTATCCATGCCTAGTGTACTAATGTCAATACTAGGAGTGGAAGCTCTAGATAGCCCAAGATCCACAATGAGTGTGTTATTGTGAGATGTCATGAGTCTCAAACTTCTTCTCACTAAAGTATTAGCAATAGGACACCAAACACTCATGCAAAGGCTACTAAATGCGAGGTAAGTTTAAATGCAATGTAAACCAAGAGCAATGAAATACTTATAAGCTGGAATTCTAGAAATAAAATAGAAATCTGAGGAAACAACAAACATAAACTCAGAGAAATGAATTGTAGATATGTGAGAAAATGTAGTCTTGAGAATGTGGACTAGTGGAGTCGAGGTGGCGTGTATAAGGAGTCAGGAGTGATTTTGAAAATTTTCAAAAAAATAAAATGAATTTTAATGCTTTTATGTTTTCTGATGTAGATAGGATATGAAAATGCAGAATTGTACTGATTTTTAATGAGATTAAGTGCAATAGTGCAAGCTAAATGAACTTTTCACTAATACAAATTTGGAAACCCTAGAATGCAAATTAAACAATGCAAAAGGCAATGCAATGTTAATGTAAGTTATTCCTAGGATGTAAATGCACTCCAAAGCATAATTATGAGGTTCAAAAGTTGGGTTCACCAAAATGTGGACAATGGAAATGGAATGCACAACTTCCTTACTCCACACTAAAAGGGGAATGAAGGAAGAGGAAACCAATTTCACAATGTTCACACTCAAGAACAAGTCCTTGAGATTCCAATGCAAAAGAGATTGAAATTTGTCAAAGGGGATTGTCCTTAAGGCTGAAATTTAATAAAATGGTTTGCTACTAATGCAAAACTTGGAAAATGTAAGATGTTTGAAAACACGTTGTGATATGCAAAATGACCTAGAAATGCAAGTAAATTGTAACATAAACTTATGAAATTAAAAGTGTGCATCTGGATACCGAAAAAGAACGTAATGGAGCTCTGGAATCCTAAAGAATTCACTATTGATTCCCATTGGGACTCATTCGCCACTGATGGCGTATCAGTCCACTTCCAAATTTCAGGAAATTTAAAAGTGGAATTTGTAGCTCCTGGTTTGCACATCTGCTCCTGACAGGTTTCTGGGTCCAAAACTGCACAACTCAACCTGTAGGTGTTGTCCAAGCTTCTTTCAGGGCTTTGACAACTTTGAAGGACTTTGACAATTTGTTGACAACTTTTCCAATCTTGCTCTTTGACAAATTTGCAAACTAGACCTGCAAAACACATACAAAGAGAGGGAAAAAAATTTGAGGGTTAGTGAATAGGGGTTTGCCTTGGTCAAAACCCTTGTTGGTAATTAAACCCTTGAAAATGAAATATTGAAAGAGAATGATGAATGAACAACATGCAATGCTACAACTCACCAAACCCTTGAAGTAGAATTCTGAAGACATGCATGTAATGGCTCCAAAGTGCTTGAATGCTCTTGTAAACAAAATTCTTGAATGCTAAATCACTTGATTGCTTGTTGGATTGATTAGAAAATTACGAGGGATGAAATGAGTGGAAAAACCCTATATTTATACTTGATTGTGCAATAATTCCTGAAAATACCACATCATAGGCCAACCTTGGATCTTAGAAAATAATAACCCACCAGAAATTTGAAATAATTTTGATTTTTGTGCCAAAGGGGACTCATTCGCCCTTAGTGGTGAATGGGTCCCACTTAGGCATTTTAAGTTGGTTTTGGAAATTAGATATATTAAATGATGTTTATCGAAATTATTTTCAAAAATACACTTAAGTAAGGCCTGTAAGTGAAAAATGGGGCCAATTAAAGCATAAGAAAGGTATAATTATTAATGAAAACCTAGGAAAGTGTGAAATTTTGTTACAACACTTTGAAATAAGACTTGGTAAATGATGAAAAGAAGTTATTTAGGTGAAATATATTAACAAGACCCTAGAAAAGTGTGAAAGTGTGTTACAAAACTTTACAACACTTAAGTAAGGTACCACTTAAATTCTTTTAGTTCACCAGGGCCCAAGACCTAATGTGAATGTGTTATCCACATTACAACACTAAATCAAGGCACAATTAAGCTGAAATCACAAGGAGGACCCAAACAAGACAGAAAAAGTAGAAAGGTTACTTTTTCAGTGTCCATAAAGTGTCCAAAAAACCTTATGGAGAGTTGGGTGCCCAAAACCAACTTCACCTCCAAGATCCATTTCTAGTAAATAGTAACTCACTACTACTAAAAAATCTATTACTAACCCTAATAAAAGATCATTGTCATATAAGTAAAATCCTAATGGTAAAAAATAGCTACTATTGATGGTGAATCCCTCATCTCGTATGAATGATTTACAAACAATATTAGGAGTAATTAAATACATGGGATTTACAAGGTTGATGACACCTTAATCCTAACACACATAAGGAGGGCCTAACTTTTATTTTTTTTAAATATATTCAAACATAATAGAAGGTTCTAAATGTATATGGTAGTGACAAGGTAATTCAAGTTATAGATGAGATGAAAATCATTATACTCAATTGGCAAGTTTCCTACATGATGAAGCATGAAAGTTTTTATAAGTACTTATGTTTCTACAAAAATCAACCTCAATAATATGAAGAAGTTAATAGAGATTGAAAGTAGAGGGATATCAAAAAATTATAGCAAGATGCTCTAAATAGAAATAAGATAGATCTTGTTTCAACCCTTAAAATGATTTATTGATTGTTGTTGGATCTATAAATTTATAAACAACTCTAATGGTGAAATTAATCAGTATAATGCAAGGTTGGTGACTAGAGGATTTACTCAATGCCATGACATATATTACAAATAAATTTTTGCCATAGTTGCAAAATGAGATCTTTTAGGATGCTTCTTACTATTGTAGCTCAAAATTATTGGGAGTACCGTTGATGGATGTCAAATTTATTTTTAAGGGTGATCTTGAAAAGGATAATTATGTGTCTTAACCAAAAGTATTTGAAGAACCAAATCAATTAAAATCTCTATTTATCTTAAAGAATCTCCTAGATCTTGGTGTGCAAATATCAATGTTTCTTTCATTTTTTTGGTTTCTCAGTCTACTACTCTAACAATGATTAATTCAGTAAAAATGAAAATGGTCATATTGTTATATTTGTGTTGAATGTGATGATTTACCCATTATTAGAAGTCTTAACTCCCTAATCCACAAGTATAAGAGAAAATCAAACATTTGAAATACATGATTGGGTAGTCTCCATCATTTCTTAGAAATGACCATATTCCAAGATCATTATTCTGTTATGGTATATTAAACAAGATATGCACATGATTTTCTTCAAAAATTGAATATAATAGATTGTCAACCTATTGAGTTAACTATTAAATTAAACCCTAAACTATCTTGTAAAAATTCCAACCCTATTTTGTATAGATAATCAATAGGATATTTGATTTATCTTACTCTTTTTAGGCTTGATATTACCTATGAAATAGGTATTACATCTTGATTTATACAAGATTCATAAATAGATAACTAGAAAATAACAAAAAAAGGATTAAGGCGTATAAAAGACACTTAATTATGGTATTTATTATTCCTATACCAAATATGTTAATTTATTTGGTTATTATAATGCTAACTATAGTTGTCTTCAAATATGTAGGTTTCATCACATGGAGTAGTAAAAAATAACCTATTATGGATTTTAATCCATAAAGGCTAAATACAAAAGTGAATAGAAGAAGAAGAGGAATCAATTTGGCTTTGAAGACTATTGGAAGAACTACATATTGGTTCTAATGAGAATAACAACTTGAGGTGTTATAACCAAAACTATATTATTCTTGCCAAGAATCTTATTCAACACCACTAAAAAAAGTGCATTGAAGTCCATACACACTTCATTCAAGAAAGTTTCTTGATGGTGAAATTACACTCAAGCTCTGCAAAATTGATGATCAAGTAACAACTATATTTTTAAAGATTTTGTAGTATTAAATTCTATAAATTTAAAACAATGTTAGGCCTCAAGGAATTTATTTTGAGAGAGTGTGCACATGATAATGACACCTCCTAGTGGCTAACTTCAACACATAAGACTTGACTTAGTACTTATAAAACCTATAGAAATTTGATAAGACCTAAGTGCATCGTATTATATGTAAGACCTATGAGTATTAGTAAGAACTAAGGGCATTGTATTATATGCAAGACCTTTTACATTATGTATTATAACACGAACCTCAAGGGGGTTATTTTGAGAAGACCTAGGCTCCAACAAGAGACTCTCTACGACCTCTTTCAATATCATTAATAAAATTTGGATCAAAAATAATGAAAAGAGGTTTATCATGTATTCTAGAATACATGATCTTCATCTTGACATATATTTTATGCATGTGGCATGCTTGTCAAAGAATTCATGTGTTACTGAGGACCTTCATCTTTTAAAAATTATGATAGAATGAACTCCCTATAAACAATAAGGGGATTGTTGGTGCATAATGTTTATTAGGGGTTCACGCTTATTTATAAGTGGTCCTAATAATATTAATAAGACGAAAGGAAGCAATGTATGTAGAAACACTTCCTACACCAATATAAAGAGCAAAGAATGTACAATTTTTTCAACTTTAACACCTTAAACAGTTACTGTGAAGAAGATGCACATATTAGGAACACAATACAAACATCAAAAAAAGTATATTCAAAATCAAAACACAAGATTTACATGGGGAAAACCCTTTTGGGAGAAAACCCTAACACTCCAAAAGCCTTCTCAATGTATTATAGTAAATAATTTGGTTACATACACTTGTATAGAAAGCTTCTTATAGGAGAATACAAGTGTTAATTCTAGAGTAATTTCAACAAGATAATGATACTTATAATTAAATCATAATACAACTCCAAAATACAACATTTCAACATATAGGATTTTACAATGCATAAATTAGATGCTTCCAAAATGGTATGCCCAAGAATGCCACATTTCATCATCCTCTTCATTGCATGCATGCAATATTGAAGATGAACATGCAAAGCACCCATCTTATCCTGCACATGCAAATTGAAACTTGACAATTGTAAACAACACATGTAAGAAATCCACTTAACATGCAAGGCACATTCATGCATGCACAACTCCAATTGTTTTGGAAATTCCTAAAATTGACTCCTCCTTTGTTATAGTTATTGTCATTGTCAACTAATAATTTGACATGAGTTAACTATCAATGACTTCAATCAACTTATACAAATTGGGACACCTATGTCCTAAAAAATAGGAATCATCTCACCCATTCCACTTCGCATGGAGGATGACAACCCAAAGTTCCACTCTAACAAATGACATTACCGGATACACGTAATTAATTATATAGATAAATTAGCAATATAATTTTAACATTAATAATTAAATAATCAATGTTGGAAAATCAGAGGTTTACACCTTATTCTTAATATAAGGCTCTATTATCATTATAAGGTTTAGCCTTATAATAAAACATGACATTGGACATATTAAATTAGGTATGATTTGTAAATTGTTACTTTTAAAATGTTAATTGATTTATTAATTAGCTTAAATAACTAAAATTAGTTATTTGGTGAAAAGATACCAACCTTACATGAAATATTTAGAAATATATCAGCTAGCATATTTGAGGTTTACCTTAAATAGGAAAAATTACATTGAAAATGTATTTGAATGAATTGTTTATATCATTGGATATATGTCTGGGAGAAGTTGACAAAGGTGCAAGAGGAATTTAAGCATTGGAATAAGGGGAGGGGAGATTGTGAAAGCTAGGTTCTTCAATTTGTTTGTTAAACATTATTGAGTTTTTTTCAAATAAAAGAATATTTTTTTGTGGAATTTTTATCATAAGGTTTTTCATGTAAATTCTTTTGTAATATGTTGATCTCGATGTATTTTATAACTTATAAAAAATACATTGAAAATATATTGAATGAATTTTATATCACTGGATATATGTGTGAGAGATTTTGATATAAATGAAAGAGGCATTTAAACATTAAAATAAGTGGAGGGAAGATTGTAAAAGCTAGGTTCTTGAGTTTGGTTGTTAAACATTATTAAGTTTTTTCAAATAAAAGAATGATATTTTTGTGAGATTTTTTACCATAAGGTTTCCCATCAAAATCTTTTAGTAATGTGTTAATCAATATGTATTTTACAACTTATATTTCAATTGTATATTTTTGTAATATTTTATCTTTCATGTTTAATAATTAGCTATCTATATACCATAATTATTGACAATATTAGGTGTCATACACTTTGAAATTTTATTTATTTATGTATGTGCCCACATGGAAATGAGTGACACACTTGATGTAGTATTGTTGGTCACTTGTAATGTGTATTATGATGTGTGTAAGAGAGAATCTATGTCACTTGAGGTGTGTGAGAGAATCTATGAAATTGCAAGATGTTTAAAAGATTCTATGTTGTATATAAGAACATGCAAGAAAGTGTTACAATGTGAATCATTTAATTGACCCATTTATGACATGTAACTAAAGGTAGAAAAATATAAAGTGGAGCACCCAAGTTTTTTGGATAAAATATTCCATGTATATTACATTTTTGGTATTGGTTTTATTGACTTAGTATGAGGTGTTGGAATTTGTACCATGAGGTTGGATGCTACTTTTGGGCTCATAGAGTTGGCCTGGTTTTTGAAAATATATAGTTTCTAGATTTAGACTTGCCCATTTATTAGATGCTTTGATTTGAGGTTTAAAGAGAGGCACTCGTTCATGCAAGAACTATTCTATCAAATTGAATCGATGAATCCAATGGTTGGATATTTCCTCTCTCTCCTAATAGAACACTAATACGTTGATATTGCATTCTAACAAATTTATTACCGGTAATGCATTAGGTGTGCTTTGGAGGTTATATGTTAGGTGTTATTTTATTTATTGTTCTTCATTAGATTTATATCTTATTTTATTGATTCTATCATAAGATTAATGTAAGAACTATCTAGTTTTCTTTCATAGGTCTTCTACTGCAAAATGACAAGACAAGCAATAATTTTGGAACTTTATAAATATGGTCTTAAGCTTTTAATGGCTTTAGCAAGGACATGGGCCAATTTTTTCATGATGGAGTACTTTAGTTTAGCATTTTGAAGGGATTTACTAAAAATGGTAGTAGGTTATTTAAATCCCTCATCATTCTTTTGTAGAAGGACAAGTGCAATATTTTGGAAAGAAGCAAAGGAGAGTAATTGGAAGGGATTGGTATATTTTGGACTAGCTTATGTTTTAGACCAACACCGCCTCCTACATAAAACAAATATATATATATATATATATATATATATATATATATATATAAGAAAACCTTAGTCACACAACATCAAAGAGCATAGACCTAAATGAAAATTAAAGATGAATCTTCATCGGTACAATAACACATATTGAATAAAATATATCTTTTTCTCACAATCTTAGTTTCTTTCATGTATTATGAGCCTCCTGAGTGTCTCCATGTTTTGCATTCTTGTTTACTAGTGCAATGTGAATTACAACATATGTGATATGAAAAAACTTAAACAAAAATAATAATTTTATGATCTTGTCATATAACATTTATTTGATGCACAGTGGGTGCCAAATAAGTTGTATGCAATATTCATATATACAAACATGAAAAAAAAGTATATTTCTTTCCCATAATATAGATACATAAGAACATTAAAAAATATTTTAATTTTTTGTTAGATAGCATTTTATTATGTTGGGTGAATATTTTGTAATCAACAAATTGATTACAAAATGGTGATATCAGCCACAATATAGTGAGATTAAATCTCTCCTCTCAGAAAGGGGAGGCTCCCTTCTTATTGCTAACCAAAAACAAGTAGTAATTAACTAAGCTTATGTACACTACAATTATCCATGGGGTGTTTCCATTCATCCTATTCTCTTTTTTTCAAAATAGATGTTTCCTCTTACAAAACTACAATGATAATCCTGTGGCAATTACAACATGTAATTAACCACAAAGTACTAGTTGGAGCAATAATAACCAGTATCTATTTCAGTTAGACAAAAGAATAACTAAAATGATACCAGTGAGTGTTGGTAGCAATAAAATCCACAAAAGCACAAATTCTTTTGTTGCTTTCTATGTTGATTTAGAAAGAAAAAGAATGGTATATGTTGTATCCCAAAGTCTCCAATAGATGCCACCAAAAGATCAACTAAATGTAGATAAAAACTTGTCGCCCAAAGTCTTCAAATTGTCACCAAATTATACACATAAACATAATAGCCAAATATAATATTGTAGCTCAAAGACTTCAAAATAATATTTGGATTACCTCCTAGAACATACTAAATTCCACATTATGATTCAATCATGTACAAGACAATGTAAAGAGAAAGACATAAAAACAATCTCAACACACAAAAAACTTGATCCAAGGCAAAGATTGGATGCCAACTTGCTTCTTTTATTGATTGAATCTTGATTTACACCTCAAAAAAAAGTTTCAAAATTTTTTTCAATTTGGAAGTGCTTCGTTTCATAAGCTAAAAGTTAATATTTACAAAAGATCTCCTTGTTATTTATAGAGGAGAGCCAAGAGCTAAAATAGGAAAATTACAACTAACTTGACTTATTCAAAGGAAGAGTCTGATTTGATTTAGGAAGTCAATCCTCTTACATGTAATTGTTATATTACAAAAGACATGTGATATGTCATATACCAATTACAAATTGCATAAAGGAAAAATATTAAAATAAACTAAGTCTGGATAAGCACATTCTTTCATTCTTCATCATTCTCCTCCAGGAAATCTTCATATCTTTTCAATGCAGGTTGGACTACAAAGTCATCTAGTCCAGATGTATGATTGGAGATTGCGATTACTCATGTGATGGAGTCCTCGATACTAATACATGCTTTCTTATGCTTATCCAATATTATTTTTAGATTATCCTAAGTCACTTGAAAATACACTAACTTATTGATGGAAGCTAAGGAAAAAGCTCCTAATTCAATCTCTTTGAATTAGTGATGTGAACTCTTGGATAACCGTATCCACGGGAAGGAATTTTTTAGTCATCTAGTACTTGGAAAGGAAGATCCTTAATCTTGGTGATGAGATTTGACCCTCTGTCATTTCCTATTTCTTGAGCTTCTTGCAGATATTTGATTAGCTCATTGATGACATTCTTTTTATGTTTCATTGTTTCTTGGATTCCAATGAACATTTTCCTATTGGGAATCACCCCAATTTCTACCAATACATCAGGCTTGAGATGATTCCTCATTTTGGTCCAAGCTTCAATACCTTTCTTTGACAATTACAGGTTTTGAGACAACATATCAATTGTTTGGTTCAATTCTGATTTCACTTTCTCCATGTTGTTGATCAATTCAATTGAAGACTTCAACTTGTGCCAATATCATGTCTATCCATTCAATGACATCCCTACCTTGTGCATGAATCCTTTCGGGCTTTTGGATTGCAGGATCATCCACACTTGTGGTAACAATTTTGAAGATCTCAGAAGATTGAGTTATCTTCCAGAGTACATATGTGAGTTGTTCCACCTTGGCCTTCAATTGATCCTTGATGATTTTGTCCTTTTCATACTTTTCAAGCAAAGAGAACATTATTTCCTGCGAATCTTCCTTTGTACCTTCATGAGTTTTTTTTCCCAGTTCTATCCTAGTGATTGCATAGTTTGAAAATTAAACTTATTTTACAATCTTATCTAGGGGAGGTTGTGCTACCTCAACATACTTATAACCCGATTTATCAACCAACACCCTTGAAAGATTTTTGGCCTTCTTTGTAGACTTTGTCTTCACAAGAACCATTTGGCCAAAATCAAAGTTGTTTAGAGAGACGAATCGCTTCTTCCTCTTAGGTGTTTGTGATGCTAACCATGGAGGGAGAGTGGAAGAATCTCCTTTTGTACCTGCCACCACGGTTTACATTGACGAAGATGTATCTACAATAGTGGTGGTTACAATCAGTGGAGTATGAGTTAGAACTGCAACTGGAATTTCCAAACTTAATAAATTATGTGAGGAATCAAACATGAATTTTTCAAAATTAGATTGTGTGTTCACATCAAAAATAGGTGAAGAAAAACTAGGAAAATAAGATGCAGAGCCAAAAACGTTTTCAAAATTATTACGAGGACTCTCAAAAATTAACCCACTTGTTGGCGATGAGTGAGTTGAATGAATTGACATAGTAGGAGTAACAAAAATGATGGTAATAGTAGGAAAATATTGTTCACTTGTAATAGCAAGAGGAGTGGGACTTGGTAAGGTATCAATTATAGGAGAGGTTCAAGAGATGTGGGAATATTATAGGAGAGGCGATGAAGTGATTGGAGATTCTTGTGTTCCTTCAACTGGATTTCCCTCTCCTTGTTCTTCACCCTGAGTGGATGTCTCTTCCTATCCTTTACTCTCGTCTCCTTTCATCATAAAAATAAACTTAGGTACCTTGCTAGTATTTGGAGTATCATCTTTGTTCTTTGTCCTTAATTTCATTTTCTTTTTACCTGCAAGCCTTTCAATTTCCTCCTCTTTTGATCGTGTTTTGAAATGCTTCAATTTGATACCCTTACTCTGCAACCAAACATTAGTGTTTGCAAGAATATACTGAAATCTCTCCCTTATAGAAATCATCTATTTTTGAGACCACTAGATTGGTGATGAATGAGTGAGCAATATTCTTCTCTTCATAGGGAGGATCAAGAATATCATATTCATCTTCCAGATCCTCAAGGATATTAGCAAGATCCAAGTCTCTGATCTAGTCTAAGGTAAGTCAAATGTAGTCAAGCTTCCTCACATCCTCATCAGTTTTGCAATCAACCCATATGTCTTCAACTCTGTGCACATGGGAGTAGCTTTTCTTAAGTTTTTCCTTCATCCCCCAATAATCAAAACCATTCCTCTTTTTGTGCATTTTCATTGTCACCCATTGCATCTTCATTTTCGTAACCTTGGCTCTAGGAGATGTAGTGATGGAGTATCTACCAATGGTAAGAGGAAATTTGAATCCATCCTTGTGTGACTCAGCTTGCTTGTTGTGTACAACCATGATTTGTCTACATATCTCCATTAATACAATCTTGTCACTGGGATATCTAGGTAGCATATATGGATATCCGTCAAAACATCCAACTCTGATAAATATAAAGGTGGGAAACTGTAAGAACATGCAACCAGACTTCTTAACTAGCCCCCATGCCTCATTTGATACTCTTTTCTTCTCCATCTCCTTATCAAACATACACAAGTTTGAGTAGAAAAAAGCATCATTGACTCTCTTAAAATTCTTGAGGCTTTGCTTCAGAGTCAATTGAGGATAATACTCATATACATGAATTCTCTTCTTGTCACCCTCTAAAGATAACCCTAGGAATTGCCTCATTGAGGTAGTAACATAAACTAGATAAGAATTCATATAGAACTTCAAAGTAGAAACCTTTGAAAGCTACTCATAGATGGCATCACTAATAAGCTTTCCCTATAAAAAATTTCGATTGCTTTTCCTTATGACGCGAATGCAATGATACATCCACTCTTGAAAAGTATGAGAAGTTGACAATCCTTTAATTCTACTGAGAATAGTTATCAATTCGTTCACCTCTTCGACGAACTCACTTCTATGGATATTATTAGGCCACCTTGCTATGGTAAGCCTAGCATTCTTGAGCCATCTTTTATTGATGTTCTTCTTACACTTTTCATATTTTTTATCATATTAGGCTTGTGAGTTTTCTATGGTGAGATCAGCATATTCAACAATACTTAGAAACAAGAAAATCTTGTCAAAGAACTCTTCATCCAATCTTATCAACACCTTCCCATTTGTATCTCTAACAACTTTAGTCTCTTTGTGGAAATGTTTTGCTATTGCTAGAACAAATTTTGAGTTGTGTGTTGACATTGGAAATGAGGCTACTAATTGAATACTACTCTAAATAATACACCTGATGTTCACATCAATTCGTTGCTTATTCACTCTCTTCAAGAACTCAGACATGTCTACATGCCCAATTTCAGTGTCCTTGATTTAATCAACATTGGAATCCATAGATGTGTTCGGAATCACCCCTTGATACTAGTATTTCATGTTTTTCTTCTTTGGTGAAGGAACTAACATTGACGAAGAAGTTGCAAACATGAAGTTCAAAATCTCCCAATGTTAGAGAAATTTCATGTTACTGTGCAGTGTCAAATAAATTCTACGCTCATACATGAATATCTCTTAACTGGATGCAAAGGCACAAGAATTTTGTGCCCCTGCATGAGAGTTAGACAAAAAATATGCAATTTGGGAAAAATTTCCTAAACTGCATTTTGGGTAGATCTTGTAGGTTGATCTAGATTAGGAAAAAATTCTTGAACTAAATCTTGGATAGAACAAAACCTCATGTACATTGGTAAAAATTCCATAATGCACGAGTTCCATTTAGCTATGATAAAGTGCATTTTGGGTTTTAAAACCTGAAATACATTCCATGGTGACTAGGTTTAAGTCAATTGGGGTTTAAAACCTGACTTACATAAAGTTACAAATGATTTCAAGGTGTAGTTTGGTATTTAAAACCTGAATTACACTCTTGAAGGTGGAATCAATATGTAGTTCAAGTTTTAAAGCCTGAACTACACCTTGAAAGGTGAATGGCAGTATTATGTATTTCGGGTTTTAAAACTTGAAGTACAAGGTGCGATGTTGTGTAGTTCAGGTTTTAAAACCCAAACTACATGGAAAATGCTTGGTAGAACTTGAGTGTTGGTGTGATAAAATTCCTCGCATGTGTATGAAGGATCTGTAATGGTAACAGTGTTGGTTGGGGTTTGAATCCCAACCCACACTGTGGTATGGTGACTTGTTTTGATGTCACGTGAGATAAAAATTCAATGTATAACAGTTTGCATGTTGCATTTGGGTGAGTGATGATTGAGTTTTATTCCCCATGACATACTATGATAGGGTCAACATTAAAACGGTGAGGATTTATGCAAATAGGATAAATATTTGAGAGAGAATAGCAAAAATGTGTTCGAGGTTTCATCCCTAAACAACACATTGTTTATATAAAGAAACGCGCCATACCAAACCCTACATGTGGTAAATGTAAACACAAACTATTTTTTTTTAGGAAACCCTAAGTCGAGACCATTCAAGAGACAAATACGAGCACAAATGCATAAATATTTTAAGATGAAACTAAATAGCAATCAGCAAAACATAAAACTAATCTAAACCCATGTAGAAAACCTAAACTAATGACATAAGCATAAAAACCAAAATAATGAAAATGAGTATAACATATCTCACAACCCTAGATGAATGGCGAGGGAAAACCTATGAAATCTTCACGATTGTCAACCACAATTACTGCAACGGGCAAGGAGGAAGCAAGAGCATGCAAGAAGATGGAGAAACAAAAATTAAATGAAATAAAAATGAGTTAAAACCATATAAAATCCATCTCAAAACTATCACTAGGATTTCCATTAATGCCATATGTGTGATTTTAAGGGTGTATTCATGCTAAAATTTCCCATGACTACACTCCTAAATGTAGTCTAACAAAAACATGTAGTTTCGTTGAAATTCAATGACCCTGCATGATAAAAAAATGATCAATACTAAAAATTAATCCTTTTGCAAAATTTCAAAGAGTAAAAAGCTTGATCACTTGAAATGGCTTTTTGAAAGATCAAACTATGCATGAGGGCAACCAATATTTGCCTCAGTTTGTGTGCTTAGAGGATGTGGGCTATAAAATAGACAAGTTTCGTATGGGTTATCCCATGAATTGAGTGAGTTGAATTTGAGGATAATAAATTGCTTGACCCACTAATGAGTTTTGTGTTATATGCATACATAAAAATATTAGAAAATAAATATTTTCCATAACATATATACATTAGAAAACAATTTAACTTTTTGCTAGATATTTAATGAAATAAATTACACAAGACAATAATATAATAGGAAATATGTTACAAATACTTGATAATAATATGCCACATCAAGAGAGAAACCTCCTAATCCACTTCGAGGGGGATAACTCCATTAGTTTTCAATAAAAACATAATGCTCAACATGATGATAATAACTAGCTACTAAATCCTATATACCTAATTATGCCTTGGCTACCATCGAAGTTGATGTAGGTACTTAACTATAACCCTTAAGATAACCTAAATACATATATATGATTATGGCAATGATTATGTAATTTATTTAAGAGTTAAGGTAGCCACAAACCAACTACTCATAACTCAACACACACTATAGGATTAGGGGCATAACATTCTCCCTTTCTTTACAAAGCTTTTTCCTTAATACTAATTAATTGTGGATGTTTCCACATAAAATATTTATCTTATCATGTGGTAACTTCAACCCACAAATACTTCCATTTAATGAGGTACTCTGATATTGTCCTTGTTCTCAACTTCTTCATCTCCAAGATGGGTCTTCCCTTTGCATATAGCTTAGCTAGTATTGTTTGTGTTAGAATTTTTTATTGGTCCACTTGCCTCTTCATTATGTTATGTTCTTTTTCCTTTTTCTCCTTCAGACTAGATGGTAACCCTTTTTAGTGTTGACATATTTTTTCATTTCTCTAACATTTTTGTGTACCATTGATGAAGAGATGAGGGTGTTTCCACAATAGTGTGTCTCACTTTTGGGACATGTTGATTTTTGCTTGAAATCACTTTTTTAGAAAAAACTAATGATTTAAGCCTTGAGAGGTTTCATCTAAAGGGTTTTAATCGAAGAGGGATAGATAAGACCCCCTTAGATCAAACCTCCTTGGATAGAACCCCTCTAGTATTAAATCATACCCACAATGGAGTCTTCTTTGCACCTATCAAAATGATGGAAAAAAAAACTTTTTCTTTACCTTTTGAGGGATTAAATAACGTCATTTAGAAATTATATTTTGCAAGATTATAGCCCTTGAAACGATCTTTCCAAAAAGTATAGTTTTGATATGTTTTCATTTTATCATGTACTTAATTTTTATTTTTTATTGAACATAGGTTTTTTCTGAACATCAAGCTCTTCGTTTTGTAGAGGTTGAAATATAGTAAACCATTGTAAAAAAAGTTCAAAAAATACCCATGCCCTAGGTATTGATGTCCTTGTATCACCAAAAAAAATTGGATTTTGATATATACACAAGTTAGTGTTGAAAATGAAGGTAATATTGTAGCTTAAAACTTGTAAAACTATGAGACTGTAGATCTAATTAAGTGTTCTTTTTCACAATTCTTTGTGTATGATCAATCTGTTTAGATCAATTTTACCAATTGTAGAAAGAGACAGAAGATTGTAGAAGAATGAGACAAGGAGATAGAAGTGACACAACATATATGTGGAGAAACCCTATCGGGAAAAAAATCCACCAAAATCAATAGTGCTTGTATTATTTAACCTTAGAACAAGATTACAATAATACTATATCAATCCTTGATTGATATGCTTCCTTTCCTTCAACAATCCTTCTTCACAACTTGCAATAAACTCCCATGGAACTCTCATACACTTGCTGCAATTAATAGACAATAAATTGAGCACATAAACTCATAAGAGTTGTACAATACAAGAGCATAAATCCCCTCACAAAAATCTATGCCTAGATTGGGTAAGTAGAGTTCCACAATGTAATCTGAAGTCAAACCAAAGTCTTCCTCAATTTAGGCACCCCAAACTGAACACTTAACTGAACTTTGTTCAAGAAGATATCATGCAAACTTCACCTCAAAGTTGGTGCCCAAGAATGGGCCCACTTGACTGAGCCTTGTTTATATCTTCTCATTTAATGATAATAAGTTTCCGCAATCCATATCATAAATCTGTATAGCTTCTGGATTCAATTGTGTACAAAGTTTTTAGCATCAACATTTCGGATCACACTCTGTGATCCATCATTAGGATGAACGGATCACGGCGTGTGATGTGAAACATTGATGCTAAAAACTTTGTACACAATCGAATCTAGAAGCTATACAAATTTTTAATATCTTCTCATGCAAAAGGTGTTAACTAAAAGATGCCAACTTGGGCGCCCAAGGTGGTCCCAAGTCAATCTTAGTTAATTGAAACATATCTCTCCACTAATTCATGCAAACATTATGCATGATTGATCATCCCCACTTAACTGAAAGTATCCACCTATTATTTGTCATGCAACTAAAGTCATTAGTCATGCAACTCAAGTCAACTCCAAGTCAACTAGCATTCAACTCAAAATAACTACATGCAATTGAAAATAACTGAACCATAACTAAACTAAACTAAAGTAAACTGATAGTGCCACTCCACTCATGTAAATATCAATCCCTAATTTGTAGGATCAAAACATGCATTACTGAATTGTTATCAATCTTCCAAATAGTTAATTGAAGCAAGGTGGGTTCCACCTTCCATGTGGGCACCCCATGTGCTCCTATCTTGTAGGAGCTCTTCTTGGACGTCCCCACATGTTCCTATCATTTAGGAATGATCACAAATGTCAATTTACATGTTCATTTCATTTGAATTTAATCTCTTTCTAATCCTAGTGTTGGGGAACACTTTCCAAGGACTTAGGAGATACATAAAATATGTTTAGGATTGCAATTAAATGTCATCCTATTCCAAACATTCTCCCACTTGGCATTATACATTGCAATTATTCTAAACAAGGAATCATTATTATAAATCAAGTATAGGACTCAAGGCCAATGGCCTTCCTGCACCAAGAGAACTTATCTGTAGGAATTGATTTCGTAAGATAATTTGCAGCATTGATCAAAGTGTCAACTTTCTTAATCAATACCTTCCCACTCTCAACCATTTTTCACACAAAGTGATACTGAACATCAACATGCTTAGTACGAGAATGATACACATGATTTTTGGCTAAACAAATAGCACTCTGACTATCACATTCAAGTCTAATTTTCTTGCAATTAAAACCAATACCTTTCCTAAGTCTCTATAACCAAACTGCCTCTTTCGAGGCATGTGTAGCAGCCATGTACTCTGCTTCTATGGTGGAAAAATCAATCTGGGCTACCTCTTACTCATCCAACTAATTGCAACTCCAAAAAAAGTAAACACATAGCCACTTGTCAACCTCCGACTATCCAAGTCTCCTGCCCAATCTGAATCAACAAAACCTTGTATGTCCAATGATTTTTGCATAATATCAATATCATTAGCACCATGATAAACCAAACAGTAATCAGAAGTAGCTTGTAAATATCTAAACAACCTCTTAACATAAGTCCAATGTTCTTTACCAGGGTTAGACATAAACCTACTTAGAACTCCCACTACTTGGGCTATATCTAGTCCTGTACAGACCATTACATATGTCAAACTACCAACTACACTAAGATATGGAATTTCAAACATTTCCTCATGATCAAAATCAGATTTAGGACCCATGTCTAAACTTAACTTCATGCCAACTGGTAAAGGAATATTAATTGGTTTACTATCATGCATGTTAAATCGTTTCAAAATAGTATTGTAGACACGTAAAATGTACTGATTGGCGTTACACATTTGATCCTGACTACTAACACCATTTCATCCTGAATCATCCCTTGGTCTAACCATTTAATCGAATACCCTTATTTGATTAAATTCATCAATTTTCCTCCCTTAATTAAATAAATCATTTATCTGATTAAGTCATTCTCTCTTGTTAATTAAATCAATCAACTTGACCTAATTATCTCTATTTAATTAAATAATTCATTTTATTTGATTAAATCTCTAAATTCATCCTATTAAATTAAATAAATTAAAAACTTATTTGATTTAATCTAACACCATTCCCTTTAATTAAATAAATCAAAAATCTTTATTTAATTAATCTCTAAACCATATTCTTCTCATCTTCTGATTTAAATCAACCCATAAATCTAAGTCAAAATTATCACATCATCTAATCCCTCATTAAATTAATTAACCCTTGATTAATTTAATACTAACTCATGTCCCATCCTCTAGCTTTTGCCACTTGCACATGAAAATAGATTTAATTCATTTACTAAATCCCTATTTTCTCTCAACATGGCATAATAGAGGAATATTCCTTCAAATTTGAATCCCTCCAAGTGGGATAGGTCCTTCCAACAAGACAATTATTTCATCTTACAAGTCCTTTTGCATTGAGCCAAGTGGCCATTACTCCATTTGACTCTTCATCTACCTTGTCATTTCACCATTTTCAAATTTCAAATATATGCATTTATGGGCACATTCATCAAAATGTGCGCATCCTTCATCCACTCATCTCTTGACAAGTGGCATCTTGCCATTGGTTGAATGTTAGTCCCACATTGCTTCATTTTGGGCATTTCTCCATCTTATCATTCTATAAATAAGAGGCTTCTTTCCTCATTTCAACATCCACAATTTGAGTAAACTTACTATACTCATTTGCATCCTCAAGCATTAGCATTTTTTATCAATTTCATCAAGGCATAGTTAGGTTATTGCAGGTTTTCTCCATGGAGTTCATTTGAAGCAATCACCAAGTGGATCAATCATTACTAAATCATCAAAAGCTTGCATAGGAGTTGGGAAAGGGCCAATTTCCACATCAAATTGGCACCAACTCCCCCATAAGATCAAGAGTTTGCATGTTTTTAATAGGATTTAATCTATCTCTTTGCTTTTTCATTGTGTTCTTGTTTCTAATCCTATTTTGAGCATTGTTATTGGATTTTATGGGGAAATTTGATCTTAACTTGCATTTTGATCTAACTATGTGTTTATTTCTTGTGTTTTGCAGGTACTAGGATCTTGGTTTATACATTTGGCGCTAGGAGGGAAAACCAAAAGTTTAAATCACATTTTTTCATCAAATTTTGTGCTTTTTTTTTTTCTCTATTTTTGTGTCTACAGGGAACTGCACCACTAGCAAACCAATGTCACAATACAAAACTACTAGAGCTCCAACGTCACCATATAGCACCACTTCAAACTTCAAACAATGATGCTCTAGTGTTCCTGCTCAGAATTCAAAATCTTAAACTGCATCGTTGGGTCTATTTTCAACCGCTGTAATTTTCAAATTCCAAATAGCATTGCTGGGCCAAATAGTGACACTATCACACTCTCTGTCCCTGCTACAAAACGACGCTGACTGACAAGCGGTGTTATATAGCACCGTTGGATCTTTCAAACTGCACCGCCTGTGTAGGTTCCACCGTTGGAGTAAACTAAAAAGTGAAATTTAGTTTTTTTATGACATGTTCCTTTTTCAATTCTGATCATTTAGGTTATTACTTGCTTTCCTAACTTTTGTTTTGTAGGTATAACTGGTTTTCTTGTAGGTTGGCTAAATAAAAGTGAAGGAGAGACAAGATTGAAAGAGGCATGATGAAATCACTATCTCATAATACCAAGTGTTTTTAAACACTTTAGTGTTTGTTTAACACTCTTAGAGAATTCAAAATTTCTCTTACAAATTTGTTATCTCTCATGTGCTTAGGACCTGCTAAATTTCTTTTAGGCTCTAAAAAGAACATTTCAAATTTTTGCTACAAAGGGCTTAAAAAGAAATTTAGGACAAACTCACTAGATTTGGTTTGAGGCTTAACAATTGAACAAGGCAATCTTCACATTTCCTTTGGGGCTTAAAAAGAATTCATTATTGATTTGTGGGTTTAAAAAATGACCAAGTGCTTCTTTGTCTTGTAATTTCTTACTAAAAGTAATACCATCGAAAGGACGTATGCGCTTCTCTCACGCCTCACGGCGATCTTGAGAATCAAAAGGCCTTTTGGTGATCCTAAGTTGGGTAAATTAATTGCCTCCGCATTTCATTTTGGGATTAAAATTGAACAAAACATCTCTCGAGTGTGAGTGGAGGGTATTGTGTATATTCTCTCTCTTTGTGTTGCAACAAAGATTGATCGAGTTACAGATATTACTTGCTCACTTTTATTTATCTTAGAGGGCCTTCCTTGTGGGAAAAAGTAATCACCCAAGGGAACGACCCAACCGGTAACATACTAAAGCTAAGTGTATTTCTAGCCAATATATAAGTGTGGATATTAGAACAAAGGCCAATATCACACGGTTGGTTTTGACAAGAAGGGTAGCAATGGTCTCTCACCACATGGATCAATCCCTATGAATGGAAAGTCTGAATTAAAACCCTTATTTAGAAAAGGAAAAAATCCCTATCTATTTCTTGGTGCAAAAACGGTCGTTCTGAAGCCGCCCCACATTTTTACAGTTTTTAGTAGAAATGGAAAGTATGCCATGGGAGTTTCATGGGTGTTGATGCTTGGCTGCCCCGTATAAGTGAGTTCCGTGGAGGGGAGCCAGTGGGGTCAAGCATCTAACCATTCGCTAAAATAAAGTGTAGCTGGACTTGTCTAAGTGGGGATTCAACAAATATAGTCTTTCATAGCCATAGGGTTGTACTTGTTCTTGGTTACAAAACACTTTGCTTGCTCATAAACATTTGGAAATAAACATTCAACATTGTCATCAAAACTTCAAACCCTTTAGGAGGAAAATATCTTTGACAAGATTCATGTGTTATTGCTTGCCCTTGGGATTTTATCCTTAGAGGTTTTTAAACACTTGGATTTATATCTCAATCTGCTTACTAAAGTCAACAATAGGAAACTTTTGTCATAAATTCCTTGATTTCCACATAATAAAATTTTTGGGATGATAAGAAGTTAGGACATTAGACATTTAGTTTGAAAAAACCTAATCAAGAATTGTTTGTGGTAAAAAGAAGTCACTAAGCAAAGCTACGAACAATTGAACCCCACACATGTGTCTCAAATGATTTCACGCAAGATCAAAATCCAGAAACCAAAGTCAAAAGCTCTTAGTCCAAAAGATCATCAAAAGTGTCTCTCAATGCTATACAAATTCAGACGAAGACTGCTTTTTAACTTTTACAAAAAAGCTTCAAGAAACAATCTCGGTTTGTACTCATTCTATTATTGTCAAAATCCAAATCTCTTTCAGGAATTTGAGCATCTTGTTTAGAGTAAAGCATGCTCTTCAAAACTGAGGTCTTGTAAACAAGAGTATTTTTAGGTTCACATAGGATAGAAATCAAAATTTCATCCATATTTCCAAACATCAAACCAAAATCATCTCACCATCAACTCTCGAAAATCTTGGAAAAAATCCTCCATGTTAAACTTTGGGAAAATCATTTGAAACAAATCCAAATCATCTTGTTTCATTAGATGTGTGTAGATACATCCTTTTCCACATATTTAATCAAATTATCAAACCTTGTGGACTAGTCTATCCCTTGATAACATCTAACATCTTGAGGTTTAGGAGTTCATTATCCAAAATCAAAATCCAATCAAAAATCATCTTGTTTGGTTAGGTGTGTTTAGATGAATCCTTCTTCTCACACTTAGCCAAATTAGCATCTTGAGGAAAAATTTACTCTAGGACAGCTAACCTCTTAGAGTTTATGAGTTCACTATCCAAATCCAAATCAAATCTAATCTAATCCCAAATTAAAATCAAACATCAAATCCAATTCCTAAAGTTTAACATCTCCTTCAAAGATTTCTCAAGAGTTCTAATCATCCATATGATCCACCTTTCACGCATTTAACCATCATACCTTTGATCTTTAAATCATCCTAAATCTTCTCTTTTGTACCTAAAGATAGATCAATCCAAAGGATTAGAGATTCATCTCCCACATTCTTTAAAATTGATCCTTATTTTATGGTTCAAACTAGATCTCAACACAAGAGGAACATGGAAGCCAACAAAGAAACATCCACGTCAAGTGACCTAAGTCAAATAAATTCCAAAATGAATCTTGTTAGATCAAGCAATCCTCTAACTAACTTTCCTTCATCATCACAAAATCCTCAAGAGGAAGGTCAAGTGGAGGATCTTACCAATAATCCCTTTGGAATGACACAAGATGAGATTGTCGAAATGGTCCAAAATCCTGAGAATCATAGAATTATCAACATCATGATGAGAATCAATCCCTCACTATACATGCTTGAATTAGCAAAACAAGGGGCTAAACTTCCTTCCGATTTCAATGTGAGCACCATTGTGGAACCAAATTTTGGGGTCATGCCTCTAATTTCATCCATACCCCCCATTTCATCTACACCTCCAATTCAAAATATCAATCAAACCATCCCCCAAATTACATCATCCATTGCTCCAACTCAACCCATTGTTAACAAGGGAAGCGCATTTCTCAATGCACTAAAAACACATCCCCTCGTAAACAATCAAGATTTGGACACAAACACCAACTTGGGGCAATCCATACCCCAAAATCCATTACATACATACATTCCCCTCACTTTTCATGATCCTAATGACCCATCATCATCATCCTTTCGTGCAACACCTCAAACCTCTCTCCACACAATCTCACAAGGAGAAGGAGACTTATTTGGACCAAGGGGCATCTTTGACACTACATCTTCATCATTCCCCCAAGAGAGTATGCCACTCACATTTCCACCACTCCCCCCCTTTCCATAAATATCCACATCACCTCTCAGTTTAGGGCTTCCCCCTTTACCAAATGACAATCAACAAAATCAAATCAACCCTCCGATCGTTAATCAAAATGTCATACAAAATCCTTCCATCTTGTCATCGACATCGCAACAATAGATGGCAACCATCTCGATAACGCAAACCACCACCATCACATCATCAACCATCCCCTAATCATCTCAAAACATGGTCTCACAAGGACCAAGCATATCGATCGCACCATCCACCACTCAAAACCCACTCATCAATACAACAGTGCCTCTCATCACCACAACAAGCACCATTCCAAATCCACCTCTACCACCACCACCACCAAACTCAAATACATCAAATCAATATAGCATTGCATTACTAGCTAATCAACAAGCTTCCTATCAAAAGGCACTTCAACAAATCCAAAATTGACAAGCTACACAACAAGCCACTCAAACAGCGCAAGTCACTTAAGTAGCGAAAGCTGCTAAAGCAACGCAAGCTGCTCAAGTAGCACAAGCAACGCAAGTCGCTCAAGCTACACAACAAGCACAACAAGCACAATAGGTTGCACAATCCCAAGCCTTATTGCAACAACAACAAGAAGAAGTTTCTCAAGATGCATAGATTGCACAAGTTGCCCTACAAGCACAAGCTCAATCTCAGGCACAAGCCCAATACCAAGCTCAACAAGTGCAGCACAAGCACAATATCTCACATAACAACAAGCAACCCAACACCAAGCATATCATCAAGCACTAAAGCAATACCAAGAATGACAAGAATTAGCCCAACAACAAGCATTGTTGGTGCAACAACATCAACAAGCTCAGCAACAGGTACTATTAGCGCAACAACAATAGGACCAACAACAAGCGTTGTTCATACAGCAGCAAGTGCAATCATACTTGGCGCAACATAATGTGCAAGCACCATCCATCACCATCAAAGGAGGCCATGCTGATTGTGGAGTCACCATAAGAGGCAGGAAAATTCCCATTGCAAGGTCATCTCAGCCAAATAGGGCACCCATTTCCAACCCAAGATCTATTCCCAATGGCTATAATGTCCTTGATCAGCTGAAAAGAACCCCAACACAAATCTCCATCATGGATTTGCTAAAAAAATTATCTGCCCACAAGAAAATCCTTGAGGAAACATTAGCTTCATCCACTATCCTCGCAGATCTTGATGTGAAATAATTTCAAGCTATGGTTGGAAACATCATCACCTTGAATCTCCTTACGTTCTCTGATCAAGACTTTCTTGCTCAACCATCTCACAATCGTGCACTCCATTTGGAGGTCCTAGTGCACAAGAATAAAGTCAAGAGAGTCCTGGTGGATGGAGGTGCAGGTTTAAACATTTGTTCCCTCAAGCTCATTAAGAACTTGAAAATCTCAAAGGACTCCATCAAAAAAGGAAAAGAAATAACTATTAGAGCCTATGATTATCAAGAAAGGGTGTCTCATGGAACTATTCAACTCCCTATTAAAGTAGGGCTAGCAATTATGGAAACTAACTATCAGGTCCTAGACCTCGACTTGCCGTACAACATCCTCATGTGGCGTCCGTGGATTCATGCAATGCAAGCAGTAGCATCAACCTTCCATCAATGTGTCAAATTCACATATGAAGCCAAGAGGTCACCATCCATGGGGATCCTGAACCATTCTCTTACTACAAGAACCTAGAGGAAAAATATTATAAAATCCCTCAAGTGCCTAAAAATGATGAAGGTCCATCAACTCCATACATCTATCCAGCCACTCTCACTTCCACTTCTGCGACAAAGACAACCTCCATTCCCACCATCTTTGCCATCTCTGATATTAAAGTCATCATCTGAGACAATGGTTATGGAAATTATAAAATGAAGAAAGGTGCTTTTATGGTAGGAGAGTTACCACAATCTCCTAGGTCTCATGGGCAATCCCCAACTAGCTGAAACATCATTCCAAACTAATAGAGATGACCCCTCTAGATTCAGAAGTTGGGGAGATCTCGGTCAAGAAGTAATAAAGGAGGACCCATCTCATCTCTTGTACCAAGACAATAGACCGATAGTTGATCTACCCATGGATGATAATAGTAAAGGCTTGCAAATGATGCTCGCAATGGGCTATGACAAAAACTAGAAACTAGGGAAAAACGACAATGGGCTTCTAATACCCATCATTCTTGAGATGCGAATGAAAAATCTTGGCCTCAAATGTACCCCTCTGAGTATAACCATGCGTGGACGAGGTCCCCCAGTTAGAGCAGTCAGGACTCACCGTCAACCAACACCAGTTGAACTTCGCTTACAAGTGTCTACTGGCCGAGTCATAGACAATTTTACTTTTGATATAACTAACATTTGTAGTAGTAGCGATGATGAGGAAGATACCATAATTGACCTACCAATGCTTTCTAAGAATTCCTCACTCCTTATGATCAACACCCTATCCTATGAGTCTAAGAACCAATCACATGAGATAAAACTAGTCTACCCCCAACTCATCGATCACGACCAACGAGGACCACCAATTCTTGACACATTCAAAAATGATGAGGCATTCTCAAAATTCATGGGACTGTGAGACACGATACCATGTGGCAATCATAAAGATGGATTTGAAATCATTCTGGACATATAGGCTTACTATGGGGAGACGATTGAGTCCTTTAGTCACAAAAGTGAAAATATGAGAATAATCTCAAGATCCTTGAGTGAAAACCACACTATGGCACTCTTTTATCCTAAAATAGTAAAAAGAAAGGACGTATCCAATGGTGAAAACCTCTCTAAGGCACCTGCAGATGAAGGATTCAATCTTCCCCTTAGTGCTCTACACCGAGAAAAATTAGCAGTTCTAGCATAAAAGTGCAACCCAGTCAACCTAGGAATAGAAGAAACTCCACACATCACATTCTATGTTGAATCACTAATGACAGAGGAACAAGAACTCTTGGCTGCTTTCCTAAGGGAAAGAAAGGTCAATTTTGCATGGAGCTATGTTGACATGCCCAGCCTTGATCTGGAGGTTGTGGTCCATCATCTAGCAGTGTATCCTAAAGCTAAGCCTATCAGACAGAAATTGAGAAAGATGCATCCCCAAATAGCCTTTCTAGTCAAAATGGAATTGAAAAAGCTACTTGATGTAGGATTCATAAGACCAATTGACTATCCTGAGTGGGTATCAAACCTGGTTCTTGTTTCAAAACCTGATGGGGGCATTCACATCTACACAGATTTTAGAGATCTAAACAAAGCATGTCTGAAAGATGACTTCCCATTGCCTAACATTGACATGATTGTGGATATGACTACGAGACATGAAATGCTTTCTCTAATGGACAGTTTCTCTAGGTACAACCAAATAATGATCTCCAAAGAATACCAACACAAAATGGCCTTCACTTGTCCATGGGGGACCTATTGTTGGAACATGATGCCATTCGGCCTAAAGAATGTTGGGGCCACCTATCAAAGAGCCATGACGTTAATCTTTCATGACATGATCCACACAACTGTCGAAGATTACATTGATGACATACTAGAAAAATCCATAAAAAGGAGAGATCACATAGCAACCTTGAGCGTTATTTTCGATAGGCTGGAGGAATACAAGGTCCGTCTAAATCCAAAGAAGTGCATCTTCGGTGTACAGTCAGGAAATTTGTTGGGATACATAGTGTCAATGAGGGGTATTGAAATAGATCCCACCAAGGTAAAAGCAATCCTCGAGATGGAGGCACCCAAAACATTGAAACAGTTGAGAGGCCTCCAAGATAGGCTTCAGTCCATCCGCAGATTCGTAGCACAACTGGCAGACAAGCAAAACCCATATTCTCACCTACTTCACAAGGGAGTAGCATACAAATGGGATGACAAGTGTGAGGAAGCCTTCAACAAAATCAAAGAATATCTGCTCACACCTTCGGTCCTCATGCCACTAATCCCAAGAAAGCCACTAATCCTCTATGTATCAGCAACAACAACAACCCTCGGTGCTCTCCTAGCTCAACACGATGAAAATGGGACAGAGAGGGCCATCTATTACATCAGTCACACAATGGTCAGGCATGAGTTAAACTACTCATTCATCGAAAAATGCTGCCTAGCAATAGTATTTGCTTCATAGAAATTCAGACACTACATGGCACACAAAATCAAACTCATCGCCAAAATTGATCTGCTCAAGTATCTTCTCTCAAAGGCAATGCTTACAGGAAGGATGGCCAAGTGGGTCATGATATTATCAGAGTATGACATCGAATACATAGAGTGAAAAGCAATCAAAGGCCAAGTCATCACATATCAGCTCGTATAAGCACCCATCTATTCAAAGAATCTACTCATATCAAAGTTTCCAGATGAATCCATCTTCAATCTCAACATAGTCGACCATTGGAAACTCTACTTTGATGGTTCCTACATGCAGCATGGGTAAGGAGTCAGTGTCTTCTTCATCACCCCACAGGGGGACTATATACCTAGATCCTACAAATTGGCATTCCCCTGCACTAACAACATTGCAGAATATGAGGCTTTAACCATAGGTCTCAAAATAGTAGTGCAGTGGCACATCATGACCCTCAAAGTATATGGAGACTCAACTAATAATAAACCAAGTGAATGATGAGTACCAAACTAAGGATAAAAAGCTCACTCCATACAAGAAATTGGTGGAGACTCTCAAAGAATCCTTCATTGAAATCATATTTGAGTAGATTTCCAGAGCAAACAACAGAGCAACAAACACCATGGAAACAATTGGATCCCTACTAGATATCCCTCGTAATGTCCCAAAACATGAATTCCTGGTAGAGAAACTTCTCGTTCCTACATTCGAGGTACAAAGTCAGAATTTGTGTGCGAAATCGTTGGTCCCAGTGATCCTTGGTACCATGACATTTACACATATCTAAGAATAAGAGTCCTTCCAGTTGACATAGCGTCAAACCTCAAGAAATCCTTTGTCAAAAAAGCATCTAGGTTTGTCATCCTAGGAAATACCTTGTACCGTAGGAACATAGAGGGAACCTTATTACGCTGCCTAAACATTGAAGAGGCCTTGACTGCTTTAACTAAGGTACATAATGGGATTTGTGGTTTGCACTCGAGCAGAATGACTTTGGCCAAGAAATTGTTGAGGATGGGGTATTATTGGCCTACTATGGAAATGCAAGCACATGACTACGTCAGAAGGTGTTTACAATGTCAGCAACATGGGGACCTCATCCATGCTCTAGCTCAAAAGCTCCATCTAATTGTCACACCATGGCCCTTTTCGCAGTGGGGGATTGATCTCGTTGGAAAAATCACTCCTACCTCATCCAATGGCCACAAGTTTATCATTACTACCACTGAGTACTTTACAAAGTGGGTGGAAGCCATACCAATGACATACATAACCGAGAAGCAGATATCAAAGTTCATCCTAAACTATCTCATATGTCACTACGATGACCCACAAGCCATTATATCAGATAATGGGACACCATACAAAAATCAGGAGGTCCATGACCTATGCGACAAATTCAAAATCCAACATCACTTCTCCACACCATACTATCCCCAAGGCAATGGCCAAGCAGAAGCCACCAATAAAACAATCCTGAAGATCCTCAAAAAGAAAGTCAATGACGCAAGTCGTGAATGGCATTTGCAATTCAATCCCTCCCTCTGGGCTTATCAAACCAGCATCTACACACCCATAGGTGCCACTCCATTCTCCCTAGTCTATGGATCATAATCCATATTTCCCACCGAGATCGAGCTCCCATCATTGAGAATATCACTGCAAAACCTCATCACGGATGAAGAGTACCGAGTATCAAGACTGAACAAGCTAGAGCTACTAGATGAGCAGCGTATGGACGATTTAAATCATTTGCAATTCTATCATAATCAACTCAAGAGGAGCTATAACAAAAAGATCAGGAGTCGGACATTCCAAGTTGGAGAATTGGTACTGAAGGAGAATCAAAAGAATGTCCCAAATCCAAACAACAAAGGAAAATTTGAACCCAATTGGTTGGGACCATTTATTATCACAATGAGCTACAAGTCAGGGGCATATCATTTGTCAACACTGGAAGGGGAACCTCTACAGGAGCCCATCAACAACTTCCATTTCAAAAAGTTTTATGCCTAAATATTTCAAGGTATAGAACCAAAAATACAAAAAATTAGAAAATGTCCTAAAAAAATGGTTACCCTAATGAAAACCTAGAAAATAGGCATCTTGGCGACAACAAAAAAATATAAAAAAACAAAAATCCAAAAAAAAAAAGAAAAAGGATAAAAAATAGTAAAGAGAAAATCGCCCTCTAGTGAAAACCACTTGGCACTTTGGGCAAGTACCTTGGTGAAAACTTGGCAAACGCAAATAAGCACTTTCCATCCATCGATCTTCGCGGCTTGTTCTGCATCATCCATCCATTATGCTTCCATCATTGTCACATTTCATATCTTCATCCATCATCCATCGCATCTGCATCGTAGCTTGGTCCTGTGTTCGTGTCATGATCCCTCTTGGTACTACTCGACCCATTCTCAAGGTCACTTTGTCCTACCTTTATCAGAGTAGTCTATTACATCACGCTGGGGGATGTTCTCATCAGATCAGATTCGTGTATATTCTTGAAGTCCTAAAATCAGAAAGTCCAAAAACATCAAAAAATCCAAAAACATCAGAAAATCCAAAAATCCAAAACATCAGAAAATAAAAAAACCCAAACATAAAAATCAGAAAATCCAAAAACATCATAAAATGCAAAAATCCAAAACACATTCAAAACATATCAAAATCCCAAAATAGGTCAAAAATTCAATCAAAAAGCCAAAAAATAGAGTCGTCTTGTCGAACTACGGGTTTGTGAGCCTTGAACATAGGCAAGGGTGATCTTTGATCATCCCCTGAGACACTTAGGTCAGTCCTTTAGGAGTATGTCATAATAAACTGGCAATCCATTTGTTCATATCTCATCAATAATCAAGTCTGTGTTAGTCGAACTACATGGTCTCTACGTGTATAATGTAGGAAATGCTAATCTATTGATCAACCCCCAAGGCCCCTAGGATAGGTCCTTAGGTTAGTCTCTTGGTCAAAATTTTAGAAAATCCCAAAATATTTGAAAATTGGAAAATGAAAACATTTGTAAAATCTTCAAAATACCAAAAACAACCTCAAAACATTTCAAAAAACATCCAAATATTTGAAAAAATCCATCTGTCTCATCTCGCTTTCACCCACAATAAACATCACTCACAATAAATCAATCATTATTCCCAACCTTTGGTGAAATAGTCAGAAACAAGTCTAGCAGATCAAAAGTGAAAACTTAAATGTCAAAGTCTCAAGTCTAGGTTAGTGCATAAACAAGTTGATCAACTCTTTATGTCAATAGCCTATCATCCAATCAGTCCCATATCAATCATCTGATATCGTCATGTCCTAGGATGCATCCTTCCTACAATGGACATCAACATCAGGTATCACCGTAGTTTAGTCTTGGTTAGCGATATTGAAGAACATTAGCTTGTCTGTTTACTTTATCTTTGTCTTTTGATTTATCTTATTACACTCATTCCAAGGATCTCTCAGTGATGTCTAAACAAAAGGATTTAGAGAGATAGGAATGGGGAAACGATCATTATCCTTTTATCTGTTGTGTTTGTTGGATATTCTTATAATATAACTTAGTCATGCATGTTTTGTTTAGGTGTAGGGAGGGTGTTTTAGGTATCTTATTGACCACATGGGAAGGCTTGCTTTCCTATGTTTTGGCCCAAGATGTCTAAAATATCTAAACTTCATTTTGAATTAAGGTTTTGTATGCCAGGTGTGAACAAGAGTACTCCTATCTAATTGTCAAGTCAAATTCCATCACACTAGGCACAACGCCATCCTGGTTCTTAATACCTTGATGCATCGTGCCTACGTGTGTTATCAAACATAAGGTAATTGGACCTTTGAAAATCCCAATTCCTCAACAAGTAATCATCATCATTATCATATCTTTTTTCTTGTTGGAATCTCATGTTTTCTTCTACCTCTTGCTTTCTGCGCTAGCATGGTACCATGACAATTAATCAAAAATCACTATCATCATTGCATTCATCTTGCATCCAAAAACTGTCAGCATACTACATATCATATCATATAGGAAATATTAAATCATATCACATGCATTGCATTTCCATCATTTGCATATTATAGATTTGTTATTCTAAGCATTTCACACATACATTCATATAAAACATCATTTTCATACATCATACCATATCATAAATATTGTCATAACATTCATGACCACATGCATAAGTAACATCATTATAAGCATCATATAAATACATCACCATATAATGAATGAGAAAAATATAAAGGAAAAGATTGCATTTCATCCATTAGGAGCATAATATAGATCTGTTAGTCACATAATCATTGCATCTTGCATCATCACATCATAACAAAAAAGATAAGGAAAAACATACCATCTCATCACATTAACATCATCACATAGAACATAAGACACATCATAACATCATAGCATCATTGCATCACATAGCATATAAAGTAAAAAGCATCCATATAGCATAAAGTAAAGATAGGACATATCATATCGCATCAAAATATCGCCATCTCATATCATATATCTCATCAAAATATACACAGTCATGGTACAAAGAATTGGATCAACGTACATGTATATCAATAAGTACAAAATGGCCCATTGGGCTATCAAAAATGAGCCCATCAGGCATAAAAAGAATCCTGTCTCAGGATCAAAATGAAGGCTAGCCCTACTGGCTGATGCCCTCGCCGCCTACTCTCTCTCCGTGGTCCTTTGCAGGCCTGTGCCCTGTCCTCTGTGAAAAGTCTGGGACTCGGCCTAGTCTTGGCACAGCCTGATAATAGTGTAGCCTATAGTAGTCAGCCTTCTGGATGGCCTCCTTGTATGCTCAAAGTGATACTGTGCTCTGGGAGCAGGATGCATGCATGCTCTCTAGCTATTGTCATCTGCCCATCTCAGCTGATGCCTGCAGCTTTGCAGCCTATCTCTATAAAATGGCATGATCCTGCTCTGCTCTGGCCTGATCCATCTTAGTCGTAAGTGCCTGCACTTGGGCCTATAACTGCAAAATTTTTCCATCTCTAGGGTCTAGCTGGAGAGGTGGTTGTATGGTCGGTTGATCTTGATCCCCATCTCTAGGCGGTGTCGGGACCCTAGCCTGTCGTGTCTGATCCTACTCATCCTGGTCCTGCTGGGGGGCATCCTCTCTCTGCTCTCCCACTTGTGGATCTCAGCGTGGATGATCTTGAGGTCCCTAATCCTAAACCTGATGAACCAATGGTGGCCCACCACCTCCCTAATCTTGATCTCCATCCCCCCCGGCCCTATCCTTCTCCCCGACCTATGGCTCTCCGTCGAGCAGATGGTTTCCTTGGAACTGTAAGTCTTAGCAGCAGCCTGAACCAATCTCTATAGGCCTATGTGATCCATGGATCTGCCTATCCCTGGTCATATGGCCATGGCCTAGCCACCAGCTGCATGAAACTCTGGACTGCCTCATGGGTAGGTATGTAGCGGCCCCATAAACTCTAGCTCGTAGTCCTCACAAAAATGGCCACGTACTGATTGTACGACCTGTCATGTGGCTCGTCGAACTATCTTTCGACCCTACTCGGCAGGTACATCTCAATCATCATATGCTCTCACCCTTGCATAAGTCTGTCCTGACGAGAAAAGAAAATTTGTTGCGTGTCATCAAACCATGTCGGCTGTCTAAGGTACGACCACCATCTGAACACTCGCATATTGTCAAGGACCCTCCTCCAATGAGGAATCTCGTGCTATCCTGTATGAGTAAAAGAGAGGCCTCCTCTGTATCGCCAGACCACTAGATCATTTGGCTCCATCAAAACTGGAACAACTCTCAGACGGAGCACAGGGATGTGCTCCCAAGCCCTGACATGCAGGAGTGTAACTCCCACGCCAAGTGCTCTATTGTCTAGATAGGCAAACTCGTGAAGATCTCTGTAAAGTGAGGCTAGCAAAACTGGCTGCCATGCAAACAGTGTCAGTCGCCACTGGACCATGTGCTCCCAAGTGATCCCCCATCTAGGACTAAAGTATTGGCCCCGTTGATCTGGTGTGACGAGACCCGATATGATGGCTGCAATGACTAAATGATAAGGTGACACAATAGGCCCGTGGTGCTCCAGCTCAATCTTACCCTTGTAGAATACAATCTGATCAGTGTCCATGATGGCATAATAGGCCTCCCTCCCGGCATCCATATCGTAAATAACCCGCTCGCCGTGGATAGGAAATCTCATAATCTGCCACACATCCTCTAGTGTGACTGTGGCCTCGCCTGTCAAAAAGTGGAATGAGGAGGTCTCATTGTGCCCAAATGTGTCTGCATGGGCGATGCATAGGCGATATACCAAAGTACCATCTCTCCTAGGCGCTCCTACTCTCGGTCAGACAAATCATTCAAAAGGCCGAAAATCTCTCAGGACCTGTGCTCATGTCAGTAGATCTCTCTCGCCTCCTCCTGCATCAGGAAAGTCACCGTGTTAAAATTTATCAAAAAAAATATTGATCCTAGTTTGTCTCAACATCCCAAAACAACTTCAATGTCGCTATCTGTGATGGTGGTGCGGTTTGCAAACTTCAAACTGCACTGCTATAAGCTTTAAACTCCCAAATCACACTATGGCGTTGTAGTTTGGGATGGCAAGTCAGTTTGGAAGGAAACCCTAGTTCTAAAGGGCACCGCGGTGGTGCACTTTACGAAGGTGTCATAGTTTGGAATTTGAACCCAAACTCCAAACTGCACCACGACATCGCTACTCGAGACGGCGATGCAGTTTGACGCCGAGTGGCGCTGTTTAAAATTTGTAGCAGTCCGATATGGCACACTCCTAAAATCTAAGTTTCCTAATGCATTAAATGAGAACAAAAATTGAAAAAAAGCTCGGGTCAAGTTGACTCACGATGGTCCAATGCCAAGAAGCCTCTGATGCGTCTGTACTTTGTCAGAAATGTGCATGGGAAGTTGTCATTGCACCTGAATGTGAAAATGAATTGGAAATGGCCCCTCGAGGCCTATTTAAGCTTGAAAATTAGGGTTTTTTGACCCCATTTAGCTGTCCTGCTAGGGTTTTGGTCCCCCAATCCCATTTTTGTTCATTTGAAGGTTGTTTCACATCATTTTTTGACCTCTTGGAGCCTTCCTGGACCTGTCGGGCACCTTGTCCTCTTTTTTCGCGAGATCACCCAAAAATCAGAATTTTTGTCCAATCTCTTGAGGGGTTAGTATAGCAACATGTTTTGTCTGCTGGGGCAACAATGGGGCATTTTTGAAATCAATTTTTTTTTGACTTTTTGATCGAGACAATTTATTCTTTGAAGCAATGCAACAAGTGCTTTGCCTCAAAGAGGAGCAAAATGTAGACATGTAAAATGTATTGATTGGCGTTACACATCTGATCCCGACTACTAACACCATTTCATCTTGAATCATCCCTCGGTCTAATCATTTAATCAAACACCCTTATTTGATTAAATTCATTAATTTTCCTCCCTTAATTAAATAAATCATTTATCTGATTAAGTCATTCTCTCGTGTAAATTAAATCAATCAACTTGACCTAATTATCTCTATTTAATTAAATAATTCATTTTATTTGATTAAATCTCTAAAGTCATCCTATTAAATTAAATAAATTAAAAAATTATTTGATTTAATCTAACACCATTCCCTTTAATTAAATAAATCAAAAATCTTTATTTAATTAATCTCTAAACCATATTCTTCTCATCTTTTGATTTAAATCAACCCATAAATCTAAGTCAAAATTGTCACATCATCTAATCCCTCATTAAATTAATTAACCCTTGATTAATTTAATCCTAACTCATGTCCCATCCTCTAGCTTTTGCCACTTGCACATGAAAATAGATTTAATTCATTTACTAAATCCCTATTTTCTCTCAACATGGCATAATAAAGGAATATTCCTTCAAATTTGAACCCCTCCAAGTGGGATAGGTCCTTCCAACAAGACATTTATTTCATCTTACAAGTCCTTTTGCATTGAGCCAAGTGGCCATTACTCCATTTGACTCTTCATCTACCTTGTCATTTCACCATTTTCAAATTTCAAATATATGCATTAGTGGGCACATTCATCAAAATGTGCACATCCTTCATCCACTCATCTCTTGACAAGTGGCATCTTGCCATTGGTTGAATGTTAGTCCCACATTGCTTCATTTTGGGAATTTCTCCATCTTATCATTCTATAAATAAGAGGCTTCTTTCCACATTTCAACATCCACAATTTGAGTAAACTTACTATACTCATTTGCATCCTCAAGCATTAACATTTTTTATCAATTTCATCAAGGCATAGTTAAGTTATTGCAGGTTTTCTCCATGGAGTTCATTTGAAGCAATCACCAAGTGGATCAATCATCACCAAATCATCAAAAGCTTGCATATGAGTTGGGAAAGGGCCAATTTCCACATCAAATTGGCACCAACTCCCCCATAAGATCAAGAGTTTGCATGTTTTTAATAGGATTTAATCTATCTCTTTGCTTTTTCATTGTGTTCTTGTTTCTAATCCTATTTTGAGCATTGTTAATGAATTTTATGGGGAACTTTGATCTTAACTTGCATTTTGATCTAACTATGTGTTTATTTCTTGTGTTTTGCAGGTACTAGGATCTTGGTTCATACAAGTATCAACATAGTTGCTTTGAATTAAGCAAAGCTTTTTGTTACCTCTATCTTTGTTGATCTCCATACCAAGGATATATTTTGCAACCCCTAGATCTTTCATCTCAAATGTGCTAGAGAGTTATTCTTTCAATTCTTTGATCATTACCTCCTTGTTACCAATAAACATGTCATCAACATACAAGATAATAATTAAAAGTTGATCATCAATAAATTTTGTGTAAACACAATGATCTTCCTCACTCCTAACATAACTAATTTTCAATGCAAAAGCATCAAAACTTCTGGTACCACATTCTAGGTGATTGTTTCAATCCATATAAAGATCTCTTTAACCTGCAAACCAATAATTCTTTTCCTTTTACAACAAAACCATTAGGTTGCCTCAGATAAATCTCCTCATCAAGATCCCCATGTAAGAAATCAGTTTTCACATCCATTTTCTCTATCTCAAAATCATAAGCAGTAGCAATAGATAAAATGAATCTAATAGAAGTTAATTTAACAACAGGAGAGAAGATTTCATTAAATTCAACATCTTTCTTTGGGAGTAGCCCTTGGCTACTAATCTAGCCTTGTACCTTTCGATATTACCATCTGCTCCAATTTTTTTTTTGAACCATAGATTTTTGGGTCTATGTACTTCTCTTGCTCAATTAGGATTTTTCACCTAGAAAGGAGAGAGATAGACCCCAAAAATCTAGGTGGTTCACTCAAACTAATGCAAGTATAATAGAAATATGAATGAAATGTGCCTAGATGAGATGGTCTAAATGCAAAGAACTGATAAAGACTATTGATTATAAATGCAAAATCTAAGGAATACAATTTGTTGGAAAACACATTGTGATATACAAAAACACCTAGAAATGAATAGTAAACTATAACAGAAATTGATGAAATTGAATGTGTGCACTTGAGATCTTGCTATAGACTGGAAATGACTTTTGGAATGTTGTTGATGCTAGAAATTTGGCCTATAGGGACTCATTCGCCATTCTGGGTGAATTAGTCCTAGTTTTGAGAAGTTGTCCTGGAACCCGTTTTAGACAAATGGGTATCCAAAACTACAGAAAAACCTTTTTAGGCTTGGCAATGGGACTCATTCTCCACTAATGGTGAATGAGTCCACTTTTAAATTTCTAAAGATTCAAAAGTGAAAACAAGAGCCCTCGGTCTGCACTTCAGTTCTTGACAGGTATCCACTTCTAAAAGTTTGATTTCCTACACTATAGGTGACTTTTAGTGGATATTTTGACTTGTTCAACAAGGAGATGTCTTAAAAAACTTTGCAATACAATATTCAATGATTTCTAAGCTTCCAAGATGCCTAAATCTGCAAACACACAAGAAGAGAAGGAGAAATGTTGGATGTTAGGGCATGGGAGTTTTCCTTAGTCAAACCCCTTTATAGTAATTAAACCAAATGAAGAAATAATATGAAGAATGAACATAAAATTAAGGGATTAATACCTTTCCATGATGATTGATTTTGGATTGCTGTAACAATATGAAGAATCTGCCTTTGAATGTCTAAAAATTGCTATCTTGGTGACTTGAGATGTTAAAACCCTAACTTGCTTGAGAAGAATAATGAGTGACGAGTGAATAATGAATGAATGAGATGTTAATTGGGGTTTAGGGACTTATGTTTATAGGAAATTCACCTTATTTTCCCGTTAATTGGATCTCTGAGGCTGACATGAAAGAATAATAAACTTGAACTCCAAAATTTCCCGCTCAAAACTCAAAAATGACCCAAATGGGACTAATTTGAACCACCTTGGGTGAATTAGTCCCACTTGGTAGGGACTCATTCACCCAGATGGGCGAATTAGTCCCAGAGGGGTCCTTTTGACAGCTAGAATGTTGGGGAATGAGGATTTTCAGTTCTTATGTTGATTTCATCGGGTATTTGATCAAATTATGCCTTGGGATGCACAATATGAGGAAATAGGGGCCTATTAATGATGATGTAAAGGTCAATTAGGGCTTGAGACATAGAATTCAATGTGAAAGTGTGATTAAATACACTTTACACCACTAAAATGAGGTCCACTTAGCCTAGAAAGGCACAACATCTAATGTGAATGTGTAAGACACATTACAACACTAGATTAGAATTATGTTTAATTTACAAGCCTTCTAGATTGATGTGATGATGCAATTAAATATATTTTACAATGTTGAATTAAGGGAAAATAGGTTTATTAAGTCTAGAAAAGCATGAAAGTCTTTTACAACACCTTTACACGACATTGTTAGATGTATTTACAAGGGTCCAAGACCTAATGTGGATGTGTAAAACATTTCACAATGCTAAATCAAGGCCTCATTAAGTCCAATTTATCATGAATTATTCCCAAATCAAATAAGTTGCCTTTTTTCTATGGTACACTTTTTAAAGATCCATTTACAACCAATGGCCTTTCTTCCTTTGGGAAAACTCTCATGATCCCATGTGTCACAAGTATCCAAGGAAACCATTTCCTCATGCATAGCTTGTGACCAAAGCTTGTTCTTATTTGAACATAAAGCTTCCCTTTAAGATCTAGGTTAATTATTAGTACTCATCAAAGCAAATATACAACAAAAATCAGGTGGGTTATACCTATCAAATGGATTTCGTTGTCTTATGGATCTTCTTAAAGAAGGTTATTCTTGTTCCTCAATATGCTCATCATGAGCATCTATCTTAGAACTCTGTGAACTCTCCTCATCCAATCCATCCAATTGTTCTTCAACATGTGCATCTTCATGCTATTTGTCTCAAAATACATTGTTTGAGAAGTATCCTTCTCCTTTGGTTGTTCTTCTCCTATATAAGATCTAAATTCCTTGAAAATCACATCTCTAGATAAAGTAATTTTTTGGGTTAGAGGATTCCAAAGCTTGTAACCTTTTACATTTTCACCGTAACCTATGAATATGCATTTATGTGCTTTTGGATCCAACTTAGACCACTTTTCTTTAGGAACACGAACAAAAGCCTCACAACCAAAGATCCTTAAATGTGCAACACTAGGTTTCCTACCTAGCCACATTTCATAAGGGGTTTTATCTTCAATAGATGAACTAGGAGATCTATTGATTAAATAACAAGAAGTACTTACAGCCTCGGCCCAAAGGCACTGATCTAGCTTAACACTACTTAACATACTCCTAGCTCTTTCCATCAAGGTTTGGTTCATCCTTTCTACTACTCCATTTTTTTGAGGTGTATATGGAGTAGTTTTCTATCTCATAATTCTTGCATGCTTACAATAATCATCAAATTCCTTAGAACAATATTCACCACCATTATTTGATCTCAACACTTTTATCTTATGATCTGATTGGTGTTTCAACTAAAACCTTTAAATTCTTTAAAATTATTGGAACACATGATATTTGTTATGCATGTACAGATCCAAGTGTATCTTGAGACATCACACAAATGTGCATGCAACTTCTAGATTTTCCAATAGGAATAAATATCCATAGGGTCCCATAACATCTCGAATGAATAATCTCTAATAACAATCCTTAGCTTTATTTGTTCTATTAGGAAATGAAGATTTAGATTGCTTTCCAAACACACAATGCTCACAAAAATCATTTTTTCCAATCTTATAATAAGGAATACCATCAACCAATTTCTTATTAAGAATGGTCCTAAGACCTTTTTTACCAATGTGGCCCAATCTAGGGTGCCACAACATACATGTTTAGCTTCGCTACACATTGATGATGACATTTAAATTGGCGTATTAGCTTAAACAACAGTCCCAATATGAGATCCTTTAGCAAACTGGGTACCATATTCCCTTTCACCAATAATCTCCAGCAAATCACCTTTTGTCAAATAAATGTCAAATGGATTCCAAAATCATTGAACTTAGATAATAAAAGTAGATTTCTATATAACTCCTAGAATGTCTCCTACTGGAGCAGAGTAGAATTATATTGTCCATCTTAGATCTGCACTACTACCACCGATAGTAATGATGATTTTCCCAAGATCGTAAAGAACAAACAAAGTAACAAAATGCATTTATTTTCATCTTCTAGCTTTACATCTACAGATGATAACTAGCTTAGAATCAAATTGACATAATTTAAATCATGTGCAATAGAATCACCATCTTTTATCTTTAAATAATACAACGGTCTTTTCAGATACAACTTATTTGTAAGACTTTTGGTTTGATAGATATCACCTATCATCTTCCACAATTTATATGTGGTAGCTTCATCTAAAACATTCAAGAGAACAACATCAGCAAGACATAACCTTATGGTCCCTCTTTCCTTCTTATCAAGCTTAGTCCAAACCTCATCTAACATCATTGTAGATGGCTTTGTCTCATTACAAACAATTAACCACATATCTCTCTCTTCAAGGAGATCCTCCATTTTTAGTTTCCACATCTCATAACTAGATCCATTGAATCTTTCAATATCTAGATGAGAAGTAGAACTCATTGTAACACACTTCTTTTACAAATCTGCAATAACACAATAGTAAAAGCTCCCACTACAGCTAAAAAACCTTCAAACTTTTAAGAGAAAGGCATCCCAAACCCTAGCCAACCATTGGCTCTAATACCAAATGTTGAAAATGAAGGTAATATTGTAGCTTAAAACTTGTAAAACTATGAGATTGTAGATCTAATTAAGTGTTCTTTGTCACAATTATTTGTGTATGATTAATTTGTTTAGATCAATTTTACCAATTGTAGAAAGAGACAAAAGACTATCAAAGAATGAGATAAGGAGATAGAAGTGACACAACATATACGTGGAGAAACCCTTTCGGGAAAAACTCCACCAGAATCAATAGTGCTTGTATTATTTAACCTTAGAACAAGATTATAATAATACTGTATCACTCCTTGATTGATATGCTTGCTTGCCTTCAACAATCCTTCTTCACAACCTACAATAAACTCTCATGGAACTCTCATACACTTGCTGCAATTAGTAGACAATAAATTGAGAATGTAAACTCATAAGAGTTCTACAATACAAGAGCATAAATCTCCTCACAAAATTCTACACCTAGATTGGGAAAGTAGAGTTCCACAATGTAATATGAAGTCAAACCAAAGTCTTCCTCAATTTAGGCACCCCAAACTGAACACTTAACTGAACTTGATCAAGAATATATCATGAAAACTTTACCTCAAAGTTGGCACCCAAGAATGGGCCCACTTGAATGAGCCTTGTAAATATCTTCTCATACAAAAGGTGTTAACTGAAAGATGCCAACTTGGGCACCCAAGGTGGTCCCAAGTCAATCTTAGTTAACTGAAACATATCTCTCCACCAATTCTTGCAAACATTATGCATGATTGATCATCCCCACTTAACTGAATGTATCCACCCATTATTTGTCATGCAACTGAAGTCATTAGTCATGCAACTTAAGTCAACTAGCATTCAACTCAAAATAACTACATGCAACTGGAGATAACTGAACCATAACTGAACTGAACTAAATTGAACTAAACTAAATTGAACTGAACTGAACTAAACTGAACTGATACTGAACTGATAGTTCCACTCCACTCATGTAAATATCAATCCCTAATTTGTAGGATCAAAACATGCATTACTGAAGTGTTATCAATCCTCCAAACAGTTAACTAAAGCAAGGTGGGTTCCATCTTCCATGTGGGCCCCCTATGTGCTCCTATCTTGTAAGAGCTATTCTTGGATGTCCTCACATGTTCCTATCATTTAGGAATAATCACAAATGTCAATTTACATGTTCATTTCATTTGAATTTAATCTCTTTCTAATCTTAGTGTTGGTGAACACTTTTCAAGGACTTAGGAGATACATGAAATATGTTTAGGATTGCAATTAAATGGCATCCTATTCCCAACAATTAGGTTGTATGACACACATGTATGTCCAAATTATAGTTATAGTGGCTTCAAAAATTAATTAAAAAATATATGTAACAAAAAATTATGAAAAAATGCTCTTGCCCTAGATATTGATGTTGAGAATATATATTTAAAAAATTAGAATTTTATCCTTTAAAGAGAAAAAGTTATGTTGGATGACACAAACGTTACTTTTTGAAAATGTTGTTTTTTGTTTAAAACTAGTTATTTAAGGAGATGTTGAAAGATTCATGATTTATTTCACAATTTTTTTTAAAAATATATATTTAGAATCTACACACAAATAGCCACAAATCACTAGTTCACATCATCTTCAAATTCTTAACGGTTTAGTTGCTATAGGTCTTAGAAGATGAAGATTAAGTTAAAAATATTGATGTAAATGTCCATCTTGGGAAAAAAATGAGACACGGTATTGTGATTTCACCCATGAAGGATGGCAGATGGCACCCTAACATTGTTTGAATTTGGTTTGACTATAATTCGATGAAATCCTTTTTGAATTTCTCCAAGTAGCAACAATTTATGAAAAGGTGTTATTAGTTTACCTTCTTATTTTTTCTTTACTTCTTCTCCTTCTCCTTTTTTTGCTTCTTCTTGTTCTAGATCTTGTTCTTTTGCAAGTTCTTCATCTTCACAAATATTATGATGTGAACAGATTTTCTTAGAGTTCATAGAAATCTTAATAAAATCTTTCATTTGCTATCATTACTAAGTTGATTTCATCCTTCATCTTTTGGTATTTTTCTTATTATACCAAGATTATGGTATCCATCTCTTCCACTAATAGATCCTATTTGTAAGGATTCTTTCCTTGAGTGACTAGATTTAATTCCTTGCCTCTTGTTGAAGCCCTCACCATGGTGTTACAAAATAATTTTGTAATAAATCAAACAAACTATATGAAATTTATATATTTTTTGTAACTTAATAGTGCTAATACTTCACTTTCCAAAAATAATCTCTACTAAAATTCATTGATTTGCAACCTTGGCAATGAATTTGGTAGAAGTCCTACTTTTGAAATAACTCAAATTCTACTCTAAATGATTACAAAATTTGAACTATATTTAAAGTGACCTTGAAAACCTCTTTAAAAATCAAGAAAAAATTCACTAAAATTAGAGAGATGCACTTTTAAAAACAACCTCCAATTTAAACCTCTTTAAAAATCAAGAAAAAATTCACTAAAATTTTTAAACCTCCTCGTCTAGAAATGGGAAAGTGTGGACAGTTAGTGGTCAAGTCTGTGTTGTGTTGGGTTTCTACTGTTAGTGTGCAGTGTTTGTGTCCTTTTTCCATTGTTTTTAGTTTTGTTTCTATGATGTTTTGATGAACTTGGTTCATTTTTGGCCCTATAGGCTCTTCGTGTAAAGGGTGCAACACCCTGTAAATGTTGCTTATCTTATCAAAAACAACCTCCAATTTTTTTCAAAATGTCTTGCCTTTATGGCACCAATATCATGCTCTAATACCACTCGTAATGAAACAAATTACACAATGGAATAATACAATATAAAATGTGTCCCAAATACTTGATAATAATATACCACTGTGAGTGGACATCTCTAGTAGTCTTCTATAGGAGCACAATACTTGTTTTGATAATAATAACTAACCACTAACTCCTATATATACCTAATTATGCCTTGACTACTACCAAGGTTGACTTAAATACTTAACTATAACCTCTAAGATGATCTAAATACTTATATGTGATTATAATAATGATTATATCTTATTTAAAATTTAAGGTAGCCACAAGCCAACTGCTAATAATCTAATACACAACTATAGAATTAAGAACATAAAAAGATAGCATTTGATTGACTCGATACCATGTAAATTACATGTAATATGTATACATATAATATTAAATAATAATTTTATTTTTTACTAAATAACTTTTAATTCACCCAAAGACTAAACCTAACCCTAACCATACATCTAAACCTAATTCTATCTCTAACATTAACTCAAAACCTAACCTTAACCCTATTCTTAATAGTAACACTAACCCCAACCCTAATCCATATTTTATCTCTAACCATAATCCTAATCTTAATGCTAACCATAACCCTAATCTTAACCATAACCCTAATACTAATGCTACTCCCAACCCTAATTCTCATTCTATCTCTAACCCAACCCAAATTCTAATTATATCACTAACCCTAACCCTAATTGTAATCCTAATAGTTATACTAACCCCAACCCTAATACTAAACCTAACACTAATCATAACCCTAATTCCAATACTAATGTTAACCCAAACCCTAATCCTAATTTTATCTCTAACCCTAACCTTAACCTTAATAATAATATTAACATCATTCCCAACCATAATGTTAATTGTATGTCTAACCTTAACAATAACATTAATCCTAATCCTAATCCTAACCCTTTAACCTTGATTCTATCTCTATCTCTAACTCTAACCCTAACCCTAACCCTACCCTTCATCCTAATTATATCTCTAATCCTAACTCTAACCCTACCCTTCATCATAATTCTATCTCTAATCCTAACCCTAAGCCTAATTCTAATGCTAAACCAATCCTAATTCTAATTATATCTCTAACCCTAACCCTAACCCCAATCCTAATACTAATGCTAACCTTGACCCTAATCCTTAATCTATCTCTAACCCTAACCCCAACCTCATCCTAATTTTATCTTTAAACCTAACCGTAACTGTATTCCTAATCTCTAACCCTATCCCTAACCTTAACCCTAATACTAATAGTAGCACTAACCCCAACCCTAATGCTAATAAATTGTCTAACCCTAACCATAACTCTAATCCTGATTATAATCACAATCATAACACTAACGCTAACTATATCTCTAATCCTAACCCTAACCCTACCCTTGATCCTAATTTTATTTGTAATCCTAGCCCTAATCCTAATTCTGATGCTAATGTTAGTTTTAGGATCAAATTTAATAGAAAGTAGAAAAATGCAACACATGAACAATAAACATAGCACTTTTACCCTGGGAAAACCCTCCTACTTGAGGGAGAAAAACCCAACAAAATATATCTCCAATATATTGAATGAATAAGAGTAGAAATTTGCTTACAAGTCTGGCCTCACTCAAGGCTAAATTATTACAATGAATAATAGCATCACTCCTTGATGCAAATATACAAATGAATATGATCCTCCTTGAAATTGATCTGCTGCTATAAGATGGTTTGCTGCTCCTTCTTGAGAATGACTTAATTGATTAATCAAATGGATGAACATTTCCTTCTATATATATAATGCAAGGAGACTTTTCACAAGCAAGGTGACTCTTTACCTAGGTTGGCCTTTTTTTTTTTTGATAAATAACAAATATATATATATATATATATTATTTATTTTTTAATAAGGCTGACTTGCCTTAATAATCATTTATTATATTAACTTAGGAGAAAATATCTCCCTAAGCTAAAAACACTAACAACTAACACCAACCTTAATTCTAATTGTATTTCTAACCCTAACCCTAATCCCAATACTAACATTAACCCCAATCCTAATCCTAATTTTATCTCTGACCCTAATTGTAACAATAATCTTAACCCTAACTGTATCCCTAATCTCTAACCCTATCCCTAATCTTAATCCTAACCCTAACCCTAATACTAATACTAACACTAACCCAAACCTAATGCTAATTGTATGTTTAACCCTAGCCATAATTATAATCTTGATTGTAATTGTAATCGTAGCCCTAACCCTAATTATATCTCTAACCCTAACCCTACCCTTGATCCTAATTCTATCTCTAATCCTAGCCCTAATTCTAATTTTGATGCTAAGCCAAACCCTAATTCTAATTGTATTTTTTAATCCTAACCCTAATCCCAATACTAACATTAACCCTTGACCCTAATCATAATTTTATCTCTAATCCTAATTGCATCCCTAATCTTAACCCTAACCCTAATTATATCTCTAACCCTAACCCTAACCCTAACCCTAACCCTAGCCTTGATTCTAATTCTATCTTTAATCATAGCCCTAATCCTAATTCTGATGCTAACCCCGACCTTAATTTTAATTGTATTTCTAACTCTAACCCAAATTCAAATACTAACATTAACCCCAACCCTAATCCTAATCCTAACTTTATCTCTAACCCTAATTGTATCCTAAATCTTAACCAAAATTGTAATTTCAAACCCTAACCCCAACCCTACCCATGGTCCAAATTATATCTCTAATTGTAACTCTAACCCTATTTCTAATGCTAACCCAACCCTAACCCTAATAATTTTGTCTTCCATGTTGCATTGTGAATGCTACTAGCATACACACACACATATATATGACAGTAGGTTTCTGGTTGAACAAAAGATGTGATGTGAACCCTTTTCATCCCATACCCATAGGAATAGGGAATAGCTTCCGCCTTGGATATTGGAGATGAGGTCAAATGAGTACTGGCCTATTATTTCCTCAGGAAAAATCTCTATAGCACATTAGTTGGATTCAAGATGCTAAAGCAGTGCTCTATTGCTCAGTTCGATAATGAGGAGCATCAGGCAGTACCTATGGATCCACCAACAAAGCTTGCTAAGGGACTCACCGATCGAAGGATCCAATACAAAATTGGCTTTATTGCTAGAGAAAGGACAGATTTTCCCACTTCTCATGAATATGGCTAGACCCTCTTTAGGCACTCTTAAGGAAAAAACTCTACGAACCTGAATTGGTACCGAAACAATTAAAAATTAATAGGGCATTTGCAACTATAGTTGAAACTTGGGGCACTCTTAAGGGATAGAGGGCAGATAACAACCCCGACTATTTCCTCCAATCCACCCTGAGGAGAATATGGTCAGTGGGGTTTGACTGCCCTGGCTTGTATCCATCCAGACCCTTCCATAGTATAGTTGGCTTCAGGGTGGGTAGGTGGAGGTTGAAGAGTTGAGCTCCTTCGCCCATATATATATATATATATATATATATATATATAAAGCATCGAGAGATATCCTTCTTGAGGCACCTATTTTTAATCAATTTGTCATAAAAGTGCATTGACGCCTCAAGAAAGATATCTCTTAACATTATATATATATATATATATATATATATATATATATATATATATAAAATGCTAGTCTCATATACAACTATGAATTAAGAACATACAAGATAACATTTGATTGATTGGATACCATGCAAATTACATGCAATATGTACACATATAAAGATTAAAAAATAATTTTATTTTTTACTAAATAACATTTAATTCACTGTATTTTAAAAATTAGTATAACGTACCAATCAAAATACTAAATTCAAATATATAACATACCAATCAAAATACTAAATTCAAATATATCTGAAAATTTTAAAAATAAAATAATTTTAAAAAGCATAATTAATTTTAAAAGAACATATTTTTTTTTACGCAATCTAATCCAGAAATCAGAGAAAATAAACATTATGAACTGTAAAAACTTTGATATTGTTAACATAATTAATGTTTTATTTACACATAATTAATAAAAAAATTGAATCCAATAGATCCCTGCCGACTGAACGGTAAAAATATTTATAAGAAGCCACGTTGCTTCGTGGTATGAGTATAATGCTGAAGAATATAAATCCGAAAGTAAAGAATAGTCGACGAATATACCTGCATTTCTATAACAAATACACAATCCAATGGGCGAAATCGAAGCATCCCTAGATATTCTCACCAAGCTGCTCTGAAAATTTGAAGTTTGCCAACGAACCATGATCAAAGCATACGTAATTCCATGGACGCTTCTGTTTTTTCGCCACACTTTGAATGTAATTCATTCAATAGCCGACTTAAATGTCAAACTCCCTCTTTCCACCCTCTTTCCAAGTCGTTGATTGCTTGATTGATGTCCCTCTTATCTTATGATGAGGTTGGGTTTTAGTTTAAAGTGAATCAATCCTCTGTGCTTATTTTTATCAGAGGTCAGATATCAGAAATGGGTTACACTGGGGATGCATTTTTAGTGCTGGTGTCTTCAGTAGTGATGATGGGGGTGGCCCGTGGTGTAACACTGGAGGCATTTCCAAAGATACTGAACACTTCCGGAGATAACGTCACTCTGCAATGGAAAGGCATTTCTTCTCCTTCAGACTTGGATTGGGTGGGTATTTATTCCCCTACCAATTCCGCAGATGATAATTTTATAGGTTACATTTTTCTCTCCTCATGCCCGAATTGGAAAAAGGGTTCTTGTTCCATAAATCTTCCCCTGATCAACCTCAGATCTCCATATGAGTTCAGAATATTCCATTGGGACAAGTCACAGATTACAAACACCACTCCAGTGGACTCAGATCACAATCCCCTTCCCTCCACTGCCAATCTACTGGCCAAAAGTCAGGCTGTCACATTTCAGAACCCGAATCATCCAGCTCAGATCCACTTGGCATTTACTTCCAATGAAGACGAGATGCGTGTCATGTTTATCACCAAGGATGATTTCAAGAGCTATGTGAAATATGGGCTTGAAGAGGAAGGGCTGCATGAGATGGCAGAGGCTTTATCCATCACTTATAAGCAGTCTGATATGTGTGATGCGCCTGCTAATACTACCTCGGGATGGAGGGATCCGGGTTACATTCATGATGCTGTCATGCAAGGACTGGAGCCAGGGAGGCGTTATTTTTATCAGGTAAGTTTTTCTTTAACAGACTTTAAGATTCTGCAGTCCTGAATAACTCGCCAAGAAATTCTCGAAAAGAAAAAAAAAAAACTACAAAATTTTTTGTTGGCGTTTAAATTAGCACCTCTGGAGTGCTGATTGTAAACGTTCAGCTATTTCAAATGTTTTGCAACACTTCTTCGTTATTTAAAGAGGAGAAGTCCCTCTCTGCCTAGAACAATAGTAGGAAAAGGAAATATCTAACTAGAGTTCCTATCTTTTTATGCTTCAGCCCGGCCGAGGAACACAAGGAGTGCATAAAGCACAATAGCGTAAGCTAAGCTTTCCTGCAGTTACGCAGATCTTAACTCGACTAACTAGCTTTATCCTATCAACTTTTCAAGAATGAAGCAGGCATGAGGGTAAAGAGGCGAGAATAGAATGAGTTTGGATCACTTAGCCGCCCCGTCGAGGGATGACGTACGGAACCGAGGTATACAGGGATAAGGTTGGTACAAACAGCGTACGTTAAGCTAGTCGAGGATGCGCCAGGAGGAGGGACTCCTATCCGGTATGAGCTTAAATGGTTGCAGAAACAACAAAATCACGATGCCTTGGCCAACGAGCTTGCTAAGGAGGAGGGACTCCTATCCGAAGTATAGCTTGGAAGTCAACACATTAAACAACATCAAACGACAACTGTCAATAACAAATATCCAAGGAGGAGGGACTCCTATCCGAGGAGGGAAATGAGACAACGAGCTATTAAACACAGGACGTGGACATAACTCAAACAAGATGATCAAAACGCAAGCGCCTTCTGATATTCTTCTTCAATGCTTTATCAACGAACTACAAAAGTTGGGAGAGCAAAGGCACGAAATCATGCACAATTACAATCAACCAACGAACTCTCATCCAAGAGTGAACAAATATTCGCTTTCAAAGTGTTGGCAACAATGGCGCAGCAATTTTGCATAGCAAGTAAGGTTAAACAAACAATGAGCCCAAGGCTCTTATTTATAGAGAACTCAAAGAATTGGGCAACCCCAAAATCTCTCCTTGAGTTAACAATGAGTTCTTATGATCAATTAGCAAGATTTATTCTAAATAGAGAACAAGCGGAGTTAGCGAAATGCCGATTAGCTGAGAAAGTCAACAAGAGTCAACTGGAAACTACTTCAGTTGACTGAAAGCAAACTAAAGGTGAACTTAAATGTAAAGTCTCCCTCCAAAATAGACATCCACATTTAGTGGAGATCTAAGATCCACAAATCGTGGAAGTCAATTAGACATCCTTAATTAGTGGGATCTGACAATGCATGATTTAAGGAAAGTGGAGTTAAACTTGGAAAGAAGCATCAAGTTAACTCCAACTACGTTTAATAGCATCTCGAGTTGACTTGGAAAGAAGCGTCAAGTCAACTCAAGTCTCATGAATGCCACTTGGAGTGTGTATGGCGTCCTTTTCTGGTGCATTTATAACTCGCCATTAATCAACAGTGTCTCGATCCATTGATTGACCTCATCAGCTTCTGGGGAGTTAATGCTCCGTAGGATGATGACGTGGCGTCGGAGCATGACCTCACCCGTTGTGAGCTGATTTCCGAAGTCAATGCATTGAGATGCTGCCTCTTCTAACTTGGTTGATAAAGCTGCTACCTTAGCCAGCTTACAACCCTCTGGATCGTCAAGAAAGGTGCTGCGGATGACATCCCTGAACTGGTTTTGTACAGTCACCAACTCGACGTATTCTCCTCCCTCACGCTGATATTCCATGCAAGGGAAAGATATTACCAACATTCTTGCGAAGTTGATAATAGTGGCAACCACCCTTCTGTAATCAATCATCTCTACTGAATGAACGTCGTAGGCTTTCACCTTGTACGCCAATTGTTCTTTCCAAGCAAAAAGATGTTGCTTGTTTTCCTCAGAGTATACTGATTGATATGCTAATTGCAAATCTGCAATTGTACTTTCGTCTTCAAGCCTCTTTTCTGCAATCTTCTGTTCTGACTGCTGGATCTCCACACGAAGTTCATGTGCTCTATCCCGTAACTGGTATAGGTTAGCCAGTACGCATCTACCCTTGAGAACAAACTCTTCCACCTGATTCCTCAAGTGTTTGCCGAATGTTAACAATTGCCGATGATTTTGTTCGGCGGGGAGATCTAGTAGTCCTGCCGGTAGGGCTGAGACGTTGGGTGTGCCATGTATCAAGCTGGTGATGTAAGACCTCGGTTTCTGATTTTCAGCCTTTAAGGCTGCCTTTTCTTTACCATCCTTGGCCATCCTTTCTTGAGCGCTCACCGAAGCTATTTCGAGAAGGTCCGCCTCCACCTGTCGTGTAGTCTTCCCGAGGTTAAGTTGAGACAAAGTGTAGTCCTCTACTTGAACCTCGTGTATGCTTTTCTCTACTGGTGGAGCGACAGTCTCTATGATGATCTCACATTCTGCATTCCTTTCTATGTGAACTTGCTTCTTTAACTTCTTCGCCGACGTGTCTTGTGGGACGTGGTCGAATTCGGTAAAGTCAAGCTCATATGAGGGTTTTTCCCTCTTCCTTCCTAGGAAACCTTCGAGCCAAATAGAATCTCGGCGAACTTCACTAGGAGGGACGTGAGGCCCTTGAACGCTAGATGTGTGAGACTGTGCTGGAGTAATGTCTCTCGGTGGCGAATCCAAGTCGATGAGGACCTGTGTTCGCTGTGATACTGGTGATGTTGGCGGCTCTGTTTCCATAACAGGCACCGTTTCTGCTGCTGCTTCTACTGTTGTTGCTTCCGCCATTGGTTCAGCCACTGGTTCTTCAACAACTAATGCTGTTGGTTCCTCTGTGATAACTTCGGCTGAATCAGGGGTAGCAGTCTCTACTCTTTGTTCTGGGGCAGCAATACCCGTGATTATTTCAGGACTATGTGTGGCTTTCTCCACTGGTGTCCTCTGTGTTCTAGGTTTTGACATCCTCATCCCTTGGGGAGGATTGCACCATTGCTTTTGTCTAGGTTTCCTTCTTGGAGTGGAAGGTGGTGTAGACTGAACCTGTGGCGGCTCTGTTCTGTGAGGTATCACCTTCCTTGATTTCTTGCTGTCGAGATAGAGTTGGCTATTTCTAACCACTCTACTCGTTCTTTCTTCTATAGATGTATCTTCTTTGGCATACCAATCCACTCTCGGGAGCGGTTGGGAGTCAACTGAATCTGCGAAGAATGTGGGGAGAATGACTTCCCCTTCATCATCTGACATGCCCTCAATGTCTGCTGACATGAAATCAACAATCTGTGGGAGTCTGAATCTGCTGTAATTCCTTCTTCGCACTTCATACTCGTCTTTACAATTCACCCAATAATCTTCCATAGAAGACTTATGTGACGAGTGTTGCTCAAGGTGTGCTGCATAGAGTCCTCTGGGATCATAAGATCTTCTATCAATGAGATATTTGAGGTTAAACCTCCTTGTTTCTTGACCCATCATCTTTGCATCTGCCGCGGATTCACATCTATATAGTCCCATTTCAACAGGAAAGTTAACAGCTGTCTTCCTCTTCAAGCGCAAGTGGACATGAACTTCAGACAACTGTCTCAGGAACTCCATGAAAACTACCCTATCTGAAGGGTGTCTTGGTAGCATGGTGGGGTGGCCAATGTAGCCATACACGCGTATGTAGGAGAATGTAGGAAATTGGATAAACCAATCTGCCCAATCCGCCATTGCCTCTCTGGCTGTCTGTGAAATACGCACGTGCATCTCATGGTTAAGCTCACGAACTATGTGCATGGTGAAGTGATCACTTGTCTTCTTGAAGTGTCTTTCCGCTTGAGTAAACTCAAGACGTGTGAAATGTTCGTGAACTTTCTGCACACCTAAGGTTCCCACATTGTTCAATAACCTGAAATCGCCTTGGAAGGCTATCAAGTATACCAGGTAGGAGCACATGTGGAACCTATGAGCTTCCAGATACCCAGTGATTTGTCGGTGGAGTGTGTCACTGATCAAAGTGGCCCGGTCATAGTATTCCCTCCTGCCAATGATTTTAGCGATGACATAGTACATCCATGGCTGGAATTGACGACCATCTTCTTCTCCAGTGACTCTGTTGAGTAGAGTGATTAACACTGCGTACTCGTCTTTACATTCTCCTCGCCCCAACAACTTAGGCAAGCTTGCCTTTGTCACTTTTAGCCATTTTTCGGCCATTATCCTTTGACATTTGTCCTTGGCCGTCTCAAAAGCTTTCTCACATTCCGTCAATGATATGATTTTGCTGTTAGGATGTGAGGGAATATCAAAACATCTTTCGATATCTTGAGGCTTTAAACTGCAAACAATCCTTCCATCTGCTGCTCTGATTTCTCTGGTGGTAGGGTTGTAATGCTTGATACAAGCGATTACGAGCTCTACGCTTTGTAGTGTGATGGGAATTGATGCGGCTTGCAGCAATCCGGGTTCTTCGATATTCTGCAATGTTATTTGATTCATGCCTTCTAACTGCTCCAAATCGACCACTGGATTTACTTGGTGTAGATTTGTGTCAACTGTTTTCAGGTAATCATGGAGTAAGACCGTCTTGGTCTCGTACTGTACCTGAGAGTACTGCATCCTGAAAAACTTAAAGATCGACTGTAAGCTTGACCTAGTTCAGATGATTTTCGGAAACCCTTAAAAATAGCGCCCTGCCGAGAAGTATTTTTCCGGAAAAATCTGGCACATGGGTTTTGTTCGTGCTTCAATGCTGAACAAACCCAGTTCCTCAGAATTTGGATTCTGAAACTTTTTCGGAAAAACCCCCAAAAATAGGGGCAGCAAGTTTGTTGATTTTGGAAAATTTGTCGAGATGGGTTTCTCTGGAAAATGATGCTGAATGTACCCAGTTGATCAGATCTGATGTAGCCTGTCGCTTTTTCTGTCAGATGCAAGAAAACCTAAGACGAGAAGAGAGGAAAAAGACAGAAGGTGGATTGGAAGTTTTAACTGATCTTCAAAAAAAACTATCTCTGATCCAATCCTCAAAATGGCAACCCTTTCCTGCTTCAGATCTGCAATAAAAATGAAGAACGGATGAAAACCTCCTTCAGATCTTCAATGGCGTCCTTTGAGAGCTTTGTGGCTGTTTTTATCCTTCAACCTGCAATGAAATAATGAAATGGACGCCATCTCCTTGAATATATATGTTTGAGCTTCAGATCCACAAATTTGGGGACCTAACACAAGCTCAAAAGGTGATTTGAGTTTGATATGAAGTAAAAAAGGTGACTTCCACCAATCGTGGAGCGTTTTAGCCAACTTTAACTCAAAGAGCTTTTGACTTTAGTCAACAAATGACCTTTGACTTATTTTTGGCGTCCCTTTTCATCTTTTGCAAGTTTTTTGGTATTTTCTCTCCTGAAAACCCCCTGTTTGATCCTGAATCTGGCGTTGTCTGTCGATCTTGAGACGTCACGGACACATTCACTGTGGAGCAGAATCCATACTAGAAAGAAGTGCCTGGGAGACTGAATGATAAAAAGCTGAGTTAAGGGCTCCAAAAGACTGGGCGCCTTTCCCAAGAAAGGGCGCTTTTGCCAATGCCTTAGTGATTTTTCAGTCTTCGTTCTTCAGCTTATTTGAAATGACCTCTCGTGCCTTGAACTGGATTTCTCGTTGATCGGAGAGTCAGATGTTTTCACATGACGTTTCATCAGGTACTCAGCTCTGTTCTGCTAAGAATGACTGTCTTCGGGAAATCTGGATCTCAAATTAGGGTTCCTTTATCCAAGGGCGCCCCTCCTTGAAAAGGGCGCTTTTGCCTTTTAACTTGATTATTTTCGTCTGACAAGTTGCCTACTTTGATCCAGATTATCCGTTGACTGCTCTGTCAGGTATTGATGCTTGCAGTTGCGTTTCCGAGATTTGCTTGAGCTGAGAAGGTCATCAAAGGAGGCCTTTTGTCATTGGTCAGCATCTGGAAGTCCAAAAGAAAGGGCGCCTTTGCTTTGAAAAGGCTCTTTTTCTTGCAACTTTGTCGTTAACTGTGGTTTCCTGTCAATTCCTCAACGCCTCTTTTTGCCGTCCAGGTTGCTAGGTGATCTATTCATCGGATGATCTGGATGTTTGTTTCACTGTTGAGCCGCAACCAAGCGTTGAGAATGACGCCGGATGATCTTACTGACTTTGTTTGACCTTCAAAGACCATGGGCGCCCCTGCTTGAAGAAGGCGCCTTTTCAACATGTGAGCAATCTCCCCTTCGTAACATCTCCAGAGTTAGTCAAATTTTGACCTTTTTCGTTTTCAGGAATCTCCTTCGTCAAACAGCATCTTTTTCGACCTTTTCCGCCATGGTTGTATCGTTGAAGCTTTTGAAGCTTAGCTTTCAGCGCCTGGTACTGGCCAATCTGCCATTAATGGCTGTGGAGCTCCTAACTTCGTTCCTGAAAAAGAGAAATAGACCCACCAGAGTAAAACGTGTCTTTTGATGATTCTGACTTGACCAATGTGATCGTGAAGCCCTTTAAACCTATCAAAATCATTTTCGATCATTTCTGGGAAGGTCCTATTTTCGGGGGATTTCCCTGAAAATAGGGGAAAAAACCCTAATTTTCAATTTTTCAGAATTTTGTACATGTGTTCCTAGACAGAAACCCACCAAGATTCTATGATTGGTTTGACCTAAAACAGACCTTTCATGGCATTTTAACAAGATTTAGCTCAATTTACACAGAATGCCAGAAAATTTATTTGGGGTACAACATTTTTGAAATCGATATTTTCAAGGGCCATCTCTCCATCAAGATGATTGGTGAGATAGATTGCAAAGTCAAGCTCCATATATAGATCAAATTTGGAAGTTTTTCTATTAAAGATCTTTAACTTCCGCATTCCATAACAATTGAAAACAAAATAAATTCTTGAAAAAAACACTTGTAAAGAAGAAGCTTGGTTAACACATGATGGATCAAATCAGACTGCAAATTGAAGCTCCTTATATTAGTAAGTTTTTGAAGCAAATGTGATCCGTAATTGACTACAAAATTATGCTTATAGATTATTGGTCAAAAAATATTTTTTAGTATTTTACCTATACTATGCTATTTGAATTTTCATTCAAATGATGTGGAATTCCTTTGAGTTAGTGTTAGAGTGGGCATTCAAGTGTGAAGGATGACTTATTGTTATACTTCCTAAACAAGTAAAAACTGAAGCAAATCACACCTTGGAGACATATGGCAAATGAACATCTTCGAAGCTTCTTTAGAATGTTGAAACAACTACAAATGTAAAAAACTAACTACAAGCATTTCCTATCTTCCAAGTGCTATGTCATGCCCCACCAAATGCTCAGATCGCTGCATATTATATCGTTGCCTAGGAGATATCACAAAAACCAATGCAAGGAGGCACCGACAATATTCATAAGGGAGCACCAGCGAAAGAGATTAATTAAAATTAAATTATATTTTTCCAAGGGTGGCGATGGTGAAAGGTGGTACTCTTTCACCAAGAAGGTATACAAGAGGGATCATTCCATGCGAAGAAGGGATGAAGAAAGCAAAGAATAAATATTATGTTTCTCCATCTGATGTGAAAGATTGTGATTCCTTCAAATATGAAAGATTGTGACTCCTTCAAATATGAAAAGTTGTCACTCCCTCAATAATAAGATATAAAAGGGGGATCATTTCCTTGTGGAGAAATCATTAATTGAGAATGAATGAATCAATCAATTTGGAAATAAATTATTATTCTCAAAAGACAGCAATGAAAAGTGGTGACTCATTTATTGTGTAGAGTGGTGACTCCTTCAAGAAATCGATATAAAGGGAAAATCAGTTCATTGACATTCAATCAACAGTCATCACTCATCTATCCATCGAGAAATCAGGCAATTAAAATATCAAAAATGTTGGGATTAAGGTGTCTCAACCTTTGAGTCCTAGGATTAATTAATTGATTATTAGGTGCATATTAATTTATCCTAATGTATTGAACTTCCTAAGTTGCCATTCACTTTGTGGGTCCTATTGTTGAGATGGCATCCTACATGGCAAGTGATGTTATATGGCAAGATCCCTAATTTTTAGGAAGTTGGCACCCACTTTAGGAGATCCTATCTTATAGGAGGAGGATGCCACATGTTTCCATATTGGTGAAAAAATATTTTGGCAAGTTCTTGTTTTGACTTGAGAGTCTCGGTTATCAGTTACTATATCAGAACTGAAGAGGAATAAAGTGGTTTTTTGTATTTATCTATTTTAGGCACCTAGGATATGGATAAGATATGGTCAGGATATGGATAAGATGCTTTTCCTGGATATGGGCTTCCAAGATGAGGATAAGGCCGTTTTGATTTAGCAAGTTGATGTTAAACCTCATGCTTTTTGAGCTTTTGTAGATATTGGATCTGTAGAAGATAAGGGATGCTTTTTTGGGTGCCTACCTTGCTCATCTATATATACTTGTTGTGTTAGCTTATTTTGTATTACAGGTTAATTATTTCTTGCGCTACTGTTATGTTGTTGAAATTATTTTTGATCTTGAATATAGTGTTGATAACTCTTGAAGAACATAAGCTCTGATATTGTATTGTAATCCATATTTACTGAATAATACAATTGATCTGGGTGTTTGGAGTGGGTTTTTTCCCAAAAGGTTTTTCCCACGTAAAATCTGTGTTGTGGTTTCATTGTTTAATTGCTTAATTAGATTTGTATGTACAATTTTCTTATTGTTGCAATAGTTAGAGGGTTTGCAGAATTATTTGCAACCCTCTCCTATGTTAGATTGACATAGGGAGTTGTTTCCATGTACTCAACTTCCTTTAGTTGGTATCAAAGCTTGGCCAACCTTGATTCTGTTGGTGGGTTGAATGATTTTTGTGCTAATCTATTTTCAATGGGAGTTTTACAAAGGAAGATTCAATAACCTTATTGTAGGCAAAAGATGGCAAGCACATCCAGTGGAATTGAAAAGGAGAAGTTTAATGATGGTAATTTTGAGTTGTGGAAACTCAAGATGGAAAATATGCTTGTGGATAGAGATCTATGGGCTGCAATATCTAGTACAAAACCAATAAGTACGTATCAATAAGATTGAGATTTGAAGGATTGAAAAGCCAAGGGTTTGATAAGACTCTATTTGGCTGATTCAGTGCTCCTAAATGTTCATGAAGAGAAGAGTGCAAAAGATCTTTGGAAGAAACTTGGGGATGTTGATCAAGCTAAATCCTTGGTAAACAAGTTATTCTTACAAAAGAAACCTTATTCTTTGAAGATGGGAGATGGAGGATCCATTGCTGATCACATGGATGCATTTAATATGCTTGTTGCACAGTTGGGGTTGGTTGGTGATAAGATTGAAGATGAGGTTTGTTGCATGCTTCTGTTATATTCTTTGCCAGACTTGTGGGATCACTTGGTGATGGCTATTGAAAGTACTATACCAAGTTCAAGATGGATGAGGTAGTTGCAATGCTTTTATCTAAAGAAATGTAGAGAAAATCTTCTGAGATGGCCAAGGAAGCACTTGTCGTATGTTGTAGATCAAATGAAAAAGGAAAGAAAAAGGACAAGAATTCTAAATCTAAGTCTCCCTGGAGATCTAAGTCTCTTGGCAAATCCAAGGTGAAATGTTGGAACTATGGCAAAATTGGTCATATTTGCAAAGAGTGCAAGGAGGAGAAGAAAAAGAAAGGTAAAAAGAATATTGGATTTTGACTATGAAAAGTACTCTCACGATGATGCAAATGCTTTTGTCGTAGACTTGGCAACACATGCATTGGAAGATGTGTGGTTGATAGGCTTAGGTGCTTCTTTCCACATGACCTCTCATAGGGGTTAGTTCTCAAAGTATGAAGAATATGATGGCAGGAAAGTGTATTTGGGTGATGATTCTCATCTAAAGATTGTTGGTTGTGGAAGAGTCAAGATTGGATTCCCTGATGGCAGAGTGAGGGGATTGACGGTGTATTGCATATTTGGAGTTTGGCACGAAACCTACTCTTGATGAGTACATTGAATGTTTTGGGTGTGCATGTTGCTTTCTTGAATGGAGGATGTAAGATGACTAGAGGATTTATGGTGATGGCTAAGGGTGTTCAAATTGGCACCTTGTTCAAGCTAGATGCATGCATGGTTTAGTGCAATAGTTGTTTTGACAAGCCAAAGAAAATATCTTTGGATTCTTCATCCTCACCGTTGGATTGAGTAGAGAAGAAGTCTCTATTAGCTACATTTGATGGTCATGCATTTTGGGTTCCTAAGGTTTCTCATTCTTTGGAAATGAAGCTTCCTGCAGAGAAACAATGTTATAGCACCAAAGACTCAGTAACATTAGTGAGAAGGGTCTTAGAGCCTTGAAAAATAAAAGCCTTGTTGAAGGACTTGATGATTGTAATCTTGAGTTCGACTTTTTCAAACATTGTGTATATGGAAAACAACACTGTGTTTCATTTTATTCCAATTCTCATAAGTCTTATAGGTTGTTGGATTATGTGCATTGAGATGTGTTTGGTCTTGTGAATGTTCCTTGGTTATCTAGATCTATGTATGTTGCCTCATTCATAGATGACTACAATAGAAGGACATTTGTTCATTTTCTTAGAAGTAAAGTTGAAGTCTTTAGTTGGTTTAAAAAGTTTAAGGCTCTTGTGGAAAATCAGACTAGTAGAAAGATTAAGTGTTCGAGTATTGACAATGATAGTGAGTATTGTTTAGTAGAATTTGAAAGGTTCTATAAGGACCATGGGATTGAGAGACACAAGACAACTCCATACACCTGTCAAGTCCTCTCACATAACACCACTCAACCAAGGGTCGCACCATTTGCAAAACCGAAGGAAGAAATCACATTCACTATCCTAATCGAATGCCTTAAAATAATAATTAAAATCGATAATGTAAAAGACAATATTAACATATGTTAATTGTCTTTTAAAGATAATTGCTATCATTAAAGAGAATGACAGGGTGCCTCCAAACAAAAAGACATGGCCAGAATAAAAGGGATGCAACCTTTCACATGCCTAGATATAGATGGAAAAACCATTCATGAAGGCATCATGGAAGCAAAAAACAAGAGAATAGACATCCGCCAAAGAGAGATATAAAGATAGCAACGTGATTCTGAACAGGTTTATTTCTGCCACTCAAATACACCCATTAATCTGATACATACTGCCCTGATTAATTAATCTTATGACAGCGATCTGACATGTTGCATGGTTCGATTATTTTTCATAGCCATAGCCCGATAATTACAGCGATCAATTACTTTCATAGCAACAGTCTGATAAATCTGTGTTGTTCGATTACTCTTTGTTGGCGTTTAAATTCGCACCTCTGGAATGCGGATTTGAAAACGGACAGCTATGCACAGATAAACTGCTCTTCAAATTAGGAGGGGAAGCTCCCTCTTGCTGATGGTATTCAAGAAAGTAAACTAAAACTAAGTTGCCTATCTTTTTGATCAGCTTAGAGCACAAGGTTTATAAAACACAAACGCCGCAGCTGAGATTTTCTGATTTAAGAACTTCAACTACGACTAACTTAAACTAAAGACGTTTCTAACTTCTCAAGTAATAAGCAGAGCAAGAGAAACTAGAAATGAACAAGGTAGATTTTCTGACAAAATACTTCGATAAACTCTTTCTCAACAAACATCTACACACTTCAATGCAAGCTGAAATCGAGATCATAGAAGCATAACACAAATAACGGAAATCTGAGATTTTGGACCAAGGCAAAGGAGGCTCATGATTTTATTACTCAAACTTCTGGAACAAAGCTCACCTCTAACATGCCTAGAACAAGAAATTGCAGCTAAAGAGGCTTGCAATCTTGCTCTTACACAATAGAAACAACAATCACACTAACTCCTTGTTGGCTAAAGAGGCTCAACAATTTGCTTATCACAACACAATTGAACGACACTTGAATAACAAATAGAAGGCAAAATAGGCTCATTTGTTATCACTAGCATGGTTAAAGCAACTAAATGAGCAAAGGCTCTTATTTATAGACAAGCAGAGGAGTAGGGAACCCTAAAATCTCCTTGCTTTCACAATCTAGGGCTTGCTCAGCAAGCAAGCTTTATTACTAAATCTAGAAAGAAGATAACTAAAACCCTAGAAAGCAGAAAAAGCGGGAAACGCCAACTATTACATCTTATCTTCTTTCTATCCTCAAAGAATGGATAAGGATTATTCCAAGAATAGAAAGAAAGCAAGAAAGAAAGCTTCTAGAAGAAAACTGCTTTAAAGCTCGATCTCATCCGCTAGAAAATTGGAAATTGTGTCCCGGTTCGGTGCATCTATGCCAACTAAGGCAATATTCTAATTCTCCAAGATCTCTTCGCCCTTAGAGAATCTTTCACTTCTTCAACTGTTTTATGAGTTCTATTCTTGCAAAACATCGCTGCCCAAAAAGATGACTCACTAATTAATAACTTGGCGGCTCTGCAACTTTATGCTTCTGACACTTCGCTTGATTTCCAATAGAAGAGTATTGCACAACTCTTTTTTGACACCTTTCCTTTTTCTCATATCACACCTTCTCTCGTTCTTCAGCTGAGATGATGAAGTTTTAACATAGTGCTGATTTGGTCTCAAACTCGAGGGGAGTGTATTCCATATTGAAAACCTTGAAGAATGACTGTAAACTCGCCTATGTTCAGACAAGTCTTGAGCAACTTTCTATTTTTAGAACACTGATTTTTTAGCCTTCAAACGGACAAATTTTTGAAATTTTTTCTGAGATATGGGTTTTGCTCAGAATTTCGTTGCAAGACAACCCAGATCGTCCGTTTTTGAAAATCTTGAATTTTGACTGAAAAAGCAGCAAACCCTAATTTCTTCAATTTTTTACCGAAAAAGCTGGCACCTGGGTTTTGTTCAGAATACAATTAGAAATGGACCCAGTTGATCAGATATGAAAAACACTGACATTTGATCGAAAAAGCAGCCAACCCTAGGTTTTGAAATTTTCTTGAAAAAAGCTGTGATATGGGTTTTCTTCAGAAGACTGATTGGAAAGGACCCAGATGGTTGAAATTTGAAAGCACTGAGGTTTTCCCTGACATGCAAAAATAAAAGCACCGCTGCAACTTGATGAAGTTCTTGAAAAATTCTTCAGAAGATTGAGGCAAAAAGACCCAGATGATTGAAAAATGGAATGCCTTGGTCTTCTTCTTGAAAAGTTTGATCTTCTGGATGAAAAAGCTTGAAAAAGCAAGGGTTTATGTTGCTGGTCTGAAAAATATGATGAAAAACCAGCAAGCTATGTTCTTGAATCTTGAAAAATTTCTTCAAACTTGCTGCTCCAACTTTCTCCCTTGAAGGCTACCTGCAAAAATAATGAAAATAACATAAAAGAAAGATGTTAAATAGACTTAGGGTTTTGTCTTTGCTTTGCTTTCTCTTGCTTTTATATCCAAAACCCTAAATCTCAGCTTCATTGAACTTGGACGCCTCTTTCTCCTCTTGCAATTTTGAAAATTTGAAAATCTATGAAAATTTTCTAAGGCATGAAACTTTGGGCGCCTTTCTCCAAGAGAGGCGCTTATTTTCACCAGTGTTAGTCGAAAATTTGACTTTTTCAACTTTTCTCCATTTTTACATGCTACTTCGCCACTGATTTCTCGTTGACAGACCAACCCGACAGGCGAGCTGAGTGGTTCGCGGCGGAGCCTGACTGATTCTGCAGAAGATGTTCTGGAGGCACTTCCTACTAAAAACTTGATTTTGACCTCCGAATTCATGGGAGGCTTTTCCTTCGAGGGGCTCCGAACTTTTACAGTGTTAGCCATTTTTATGATTTCTAAGTTCTTCCTTCTCCCTTTGATCTTCTGACGAATCCTCGATTCCGGGAGCAACACTGATCCGACTGACTGTCTGAATGGTTCGTGGGATAGCCAGACTGATTTTGGTGAGGCCTTCTTGGATGCTACTTTTGCAAAATCTATCATTATGAGCTTCAAAAGTTTGGGCGCCCTTCTTCAAGGGGGGCGCCCACTTTCACCAGACTTAGAAAAATCTTCAATTTATTCATGTCTTTCACTTCTTCGGGCGACCTTGTTGAATCTTGAGCTCCGGGCGTCGAATTGATGAATGTTCGGACTCGTCGCGAAGCTGAGAGGATTTTAGGAGGGGTCTTCTGGAAACACTTCTGTCAAAAAGCATCTTTTAATCCTTCAAAAGCTTGGGCGCCTATCTTGACTGGGGGCGCCCACTTTGTCAACACTTAGTTTATTTTTCATTTTTTTGTGTTTTGCTTCTGGATCTTTGTTCTAAGCTCTCGTCAGACTCCCTGTTGGACCAACTTTCTATTTTTAGAAATTTTCTATTTTTAGAAAATTTTGCCAGTATCCGTTTCGAAAGAAACCCAGAAAACGTTACTAATTTTAGAAAATTTCTAAAAATAGCAGTTTTCCTAAAATTTAGGGATGAAAAACTGAGATTTGGGTTTTGTAGGTTAAGCTGTTCTTAGTAGACTCAGATCGCCAGAAATTGAAAATTTTGTGTTTTGACCCCTCATGCAAGACATGCACACCCAAATTTTGACCTTTTTGACTGTTTTGACAAGACTTTTACTCATTTCTTCAAGATGTCTAAGTGTAACAAAAATTTTAATTTTGGGGTACAACACTCTTCCTAGTGATAGCCTAATATAACTCAATTACTTTTCATAGCAATAGTCTGATATAGTTGCATTGATGAATTATTCCTTATAGCAGCGGTCAGATATGCATTGATAAATTACAGCATTGATGGGTCAATCCTTTCTAGCTGCACATGGTATTGGATTACTTGTGATTCATAGACATCAGATTACACACATGTTTTGATTCATTGTCTTCACAGTTCCCAATCTGTTATGGTTGCATTGACTGACGGAAGAGATCTGGTTCTATATTGTAGTGCTGTTATCTCATCCACTATCAGTTGCTACTGCATACATCAATCTGATTTTATAAGCATTAGTATTTGTCATTTCTTAGGCATGGATTTAGATGTTGTCTTAAGTAGCCTTAATATGGATAGTTACTGTTATACATTAATGCCTAAGGATAAAATTGAATGTTTGAATTTGCCTGAAAGCCTGCTTGGGGGAAAGGGCATGAGAAAGCGGTGTGTGCCTAGAGATCCCACTCATGTTCTGCCCAATCCTAAGGCAAGCTTGAGCCATGGAGGAGTGGAAACCCCACTCAAATTCCGCCCAATCCTAAGGCAAGGATGGGCCATGGAGGAGTGAAAGTCCCACTCAAGTTTCGCCCAATCCTAAGGCAAGCTTGGGCCATGGAGGAGTGGAAATTCCACTCATGTTCCGCCCAATCCTAAGGCAAGGATGGGTCATGGAGGAGTGGAAGTCCCACTCAAGTTTCACCCAAACCAAGAAGAGGATGGGCCATGGAGGAGTGGAAGTTCCTAGACCACTTGTGAGCTCCGCCCGATCCCACCGGTAGGTGAAGTGTCTTTTGAGGTTGTGACATGGTTGGGGAAAGCAGGTACAAGTTGCTAGCAGGGAGAGTTGTGGTATACAACCTCTTAGGCTGGGCATATGGCTTCGGGCGGACCCACCATGTTACTCCTAGTTCACAATAGGTTGCATTATTGATAATCTATAAATGTGCTGCCATGGGTTAATGCTAACAAATGTATATATGCATGTTTGGGAATGTTGTTCATGGGTTGAATGCAGGTTTGCAATTCCGGATTACAACATCAAGGAGCTATTCATTTGATAAGGTGAAAGCCTTAACCCTAGTTTGTGGAAATTGTGACCCATAGGCGAATTCTAGGGCAAATTAGGATAGGGGGCATTACAACACCCCATAGCAAAATGGAGTTGCAGAGAGGATGAATAGGATGTTGATGGAAAGGGCTAGAAGTATGTTGAGTGATGTTGGCCTTGCACAAAGGTTCTAGGCTGAAGCCATAGCCACTACATGTTACTTGATCAATAGATCTCCTACTTCAACACTTGTTGAAAAGACATCCATGGAGGCGTGGTCTAATAAAAAGCCTTTGATGAGACATCTCAAAGTATTTGGTTGTGAAGCTTACGCTCATGTTCTGATTGCGAAGAGGTCTAAATTGGAGAATAAGACAGTGAAATTTATCTTTACTGGCTATGGTGCCGTTGTTAAGAGGTACAAGCTTTGGGATCTAGTGGCCTAGAAGATTCTCTACAGCAAAAGTGTGGTTTTTTGGGAGATGAAATCTTCCACAGTTGCGCTACAACTAGAGAAAGAGGAGAAACAAAATGAGGTAATTCTGGTACCACGCACTTCATTGAGAGGTGAACTATGCACTCCTATTCTTGATGATGAGGAGAGCTCTAGCAGCTTTGAACATTTGGAAGAAGAAGAAGAACCTCTACCTCAGCAATTGAGGTCTACACATGTTAAGCGGCAACCAAAAAGGTTTGGTTATTCATTGTTGGATTCTAGTTGTATTTTTGCTTTGATTGCTATCACTGATGAGCCTAGGACTATTAGAGAGGCTATGGATATGAATGATGTAGATTCTTGGATGAAAGCCATGGATGAAGAGATGACTACATTGAAGAAGAATGATACATGGAATTTGGTGCCCTTGCTGTAATGTCCCCTAATTGGGAATGCCTTAAATTTTCCCTAATTCCTTGATTTGAATAAACAAAGGGGTTAGAGAATATCTTTCATTTGATTGAGGCCTTGATTGAAGCCCTGCACACAAGTTAGAACCATTTACCATAATCAAACTGATCAGTAGATTATAATCATTTTCCACAATAATACTAATTAGCAGATTACCATATCTAGATATTAATAAACTCATGGCCAATCATTAATTCAATCACAAAGCTTTGTAAAATCCTTGGAGGGTTCAATCATAAGAGAGTATGGGAGAACGCGACTTGATGGGGTGCCTAGGACCCTTTTGCCCTAGGCCCAAGAGTGGATATACCATCCCTCTTGGCCTCATGTGGCCCATGCCATCCATATGAGGTGATCTACCTAGGAGGTGTCTTTTCCGCTATCCCCTCATCTTGCCAACCATTTCCCTCTCTCTATGATTTGACCTCTTGTGTTGATTCCTCATGATGGAGGGGTGAGATTACAATGGTTTCCTTGAAAATGCCATCTCTCCTAAGCCCAAAGGCAGTACCCTCTATACCCCTTTGGCCTCACGGGGCTCATTTGGTCCCCATCTTGAGGTGGTACCCAGGAGAGTGCCCCATCACTGTTCCCCTTTTGTAATCTTAGTCCTCTATCATGGCTAAAACATTAAGACAAAAACAAATATTAATCATATTTACTGATATAAGGAAACAACCATAACAACAATGCATCATTAGCACCGAAATCACATATATTCAATGATGCCACAAATTATTATTGTAAATCAGGTTTCATACCACCGATTCAGGAAATCAGACTGCTGTACACATGCAAATCTATCATTTATTTTTGTTTCCCTTTATTTAATGTTTCCTTGTAGATGATCGCTGGTCTGTATATGCTTCTCCTTCAATTGATCTGTTCTTAAAACTCAGAAGATATCGTTAGTGTAAATCAAACGTATAGAATCTATTATTCATATTCGTACTAAGGAAACATAACGACTTATAAGGCTCAATAATTGCTGCAAGCATCATTATTGCATAATCCTATACTATACCTATATATATATAATTATATTAACTTACTTCCCTTATTATTGATTAATCATTGGTCTTCCTTCTTACTCCCATATACTTCTTTTTCATATCTGCTTCAACTCCCAAAAGATATTCCACTTCTGATACTAGTCTGCTTAGATAATCTTCAATTATAAATCAGTTTTAATACTCAGAAATATATTCCAGATTTCTTTCTCTCCCCTGATTAAATCTGCTGATGTGTGTTTTATACTCTTTCTACTTCCCCCTTCTACCCATTCCCTCTTATATATATATATATAAATATAAGAGTAATTATATTAACTTACTTCCCTTATTATTGATTAATCATTGGTCTGCCTTCTTACCCCCATATACTTTTTTTTCATATCTGCTTCAACTCCCAAAAGATATTCCACTCCTGATCCTAGTCTGCTTAGATAATCTTCAATAATAAATCAGTTTTAATACTTAGAAATATATTCCAGATTTCTTTCTCTCTCCTTATTAAATCTGCTGATGTGTGTTTTATACTCTTTCTACTTCCCCCTTCTACCCATTCCCTCTTCTATCATTTATATCCTAAGAGAGACACCCTTTCACAATGGATATGCCTTCTCCAAAGGAGGCGTCTCTTCTTTTGAATTATTCTTCATGAGTCTTTAAGTAAAATATGGAATCGCCCCATTCAGCCTTAAGATAGTCTTTAATCATGATCAACGATATCTCCTATTAAGGATTGCTGGCTTGTCCACTATTGATCACCTACTTCTTAATCATCCTAGAACTCCAAGTCGCTGGCTTTTATATGAATTGTTGCATTTAATGGAGTCGTTTGTCTGATCAATAACTGAGCGCTTATCTCCCCTCATTAATTGCTACCTTTGATGGGGATGGGAATCGTCACCTTTTTTTCCTTTGCATAAACTTGGTCTAATCGATATTTTATACGCCTTTGTCATGAGTGCCAAAGGTGGTCGACTAAATTTAGTTTATTTAGTTTTATTATTTCTCATATGATAAACGGGGGTGTTGTAAGTGAAGGTCGGCCTCCTTAATTCAGTTGCTGGGAATTGTTGAGTCGGCCTCTTCCCTCATTGCTAGCAATTAAACCTCCACCCTGGTCGGCCTCCTTAGCATGGGTTAAATTTATTTGTTTTGTTAATTTATTTGTATTTAAGTCTATTGCTGCAATTTTTCTGTCTGCACCCTCCTTACGAGTAAGACAAAAAAATTGTGCATAATATCATGGGACATCACACTTGCCCGAAGGACGGAAACCCGTTGGATGTAAATGGGTGTTCAAGAGAACATCTGGTCCAGATGGTAGTGTTGAGAAGCATAAGGGATGGTTGGTCACTAAGGGGTATTCTCAGGTGGAGGGAATTGACTATGGTGATATTTTCTCTCCTGTTGTGAAGCTAATATCTATTTAGTTCTTGTTATCACTTGTTGTAGCATCTAGAAGAGGGATAGATGGATGTGAAGACAACATTCCTTCACGGTGACTTAGAGGAAAAAATATTTATGTCATAGCTAGAGCATTTTGTGGTTAAAGGTAAAGAAAATATGGTATGCGGCTTTGCACAAGGAGTGGGATCTTGATATTCACAAAACTTCTATAATTCATCATGATGAAGGATGCAACATTTTTCTATCATTCTAGATTTCAACAATGGCAATCTAGAGTTTGTATTCATTGCCCAGGATCATTGGTGGTAATGACATGAGAGGGAAAAGATCATGACAATGTATGATCCCATTCAACATGATCAAGCAAATCTTTCTTCTTCTTTTCCAAGGCCAAAATCTAATACCATACATATGAAAGAGAAGAATTTTGGTATATTTCTAGAAACTCTTTGATTGGATTAGTTATAAAATGTGAGAATATTGAAAGTGGACCAAAAGAGAAAATTATTTCAGAAAAGAACATCACATTTAAGGTCATAGATGTGTGTCATGCTTCTAATTCTCATCTTAGTATATGGAAAGATCATTTTTCTATTTTGCCTCAAAGAAATATCCATAAACTTGTGCAAGAGTTGGGCCAACCAAAGCGGTTCTTTGTAGATGCAATTAATGCCAAAGGGGAAATTGATTTTTGGATTGATGCTTCCTTTACTTGGTTTCAAACTATGCTATTGCAAGATGTCATTTTGTTTCTTCTCTCTGAGGATGAGAGACAACTTATCTTAAATTACGAACCTTGCAAATTTCCAACTCTTGGTTATGTTGTTGAGAGTTATTGGGATAACTCACTTTTGAATTAAAGGCAAAAACATATTCTGGTTCAAGTTTTGCTACTTCTGATAATATTAGAGTACACAACGGAAGTTGAATTGTGAAATAGATCTTCTAAAAACATCAATTTCCAAGAAAGTTAGAAGTTGCAAAGACCGAGCCATTAGTAGAGTTAGGTATGACTCAAGAAGTTTTGTGTAATGTTCCCATTTTCGGTTACTTCAGCATTGTAATTAGCTTTGGCTTTCTTGTTGACTGTTAGTCATGCCAGAGGGGATGTTTGATGTTTCTGATGAGCTCCTGAGTATTTTAGCACCTTTAGTTGGTTGTGCAGGAAATATTTAATAATTAAATAATTAATTATAAGTTGTTGAAAAAACCATAGTTTAAAAGGCAACTTAAATTAATTATTTTCTAATATGAGCATAAAGTGACTAAAGTGCCAGAAAAGTTAATTTTTAATAATGTCGCTTTTTGGTGAAATAAGGATTAATTTTAAAAAGAGAAATAAATTAAAATTAAATTTTGGAATTTCAAGAAAGGGGTGTGGGAGTTACAGAAGAATGAACAAAAAGTATTTTGGACTTTATTTTTTTGGGTATGCATGAAATTTTGGAAGAAGGAAGTTATATTGCTGGTAATTACAAAACTTCGTGAAGACACAAACCTTCATGGAGATTATCATCTTTGAAGTTGAAAGATAGTTCTTGGGTGATTGCCGATAGTTCTAGCTCCAGGGATCGTGGTCAGGTTCTGTTGATGTGTTTTTCATGACCGCACCAAACAGCGGAACAAAGTTTCCTAACAGATACCCTATTCCCTCTTGAACAAAGTATTCAACATGCTAAGATTGCGAGTAAGATCATGTTTTCAACTCCAAGGTTCCTTAAATGCGAATAGGCGCAGTTTGGTTGATGTGTTTTGCTGTGTTCTTACGAGGGGACTTACGCAATTGTTCAGACTTCTCACAGTTAGCAGCTGATATATGATTTGAAGGGGTTCTTGCGCGTATGATTTGGCAATGTAGTTCGTTTTCCTAAAACTAATCAGAAATATGCTGAAAGTAAAAGAGTACAAGGCTTAAGAAACTTATATTCTACTCTAAATGCAGGATATGTGGGGCTTTGTTTCAATAGACTTCAACCAGATTTCACCTAGCCTCACGTCGGACAGCCTTAGTAAAATCGGTGCAATCTTCAAAGGGACAACAAAAGATGTTCAAATTATGACTCAACATGCATACACCATCACAACGATGCATATAAGCATACAAATCACAATTGAAGTTAAACACAAGATAATCTCCAGTCGACCACGCAAGGAGAACTTATCATCAACAAGCTGCTAGTGGTATGGAATAAAGCGAAGCTACCTCAATAAAACACCACACATCAAAGTAAACTACTTGCATGAAATTAAGCTACTTGGATACGAAAGGAAGAAGAGACCTTGCTAGCTATTCATGACAAGACGAATTCCACCATCAATGAAAAGATCTATTATCATGAAAAGTGTTACACAACAATCTCCACAAAAGTTTTCAAAGGGAAAACTTTCTTTCTTCTCCACAATATGCAAAATGTCTACAATGCTCTACTCTCTAGCTCTAGCTCTAATGCTAATGTCCAATCTCACACAATGTCTAATGTCTAATAAATTACAAATGAGGGGGACTCCCCCTTTTATAGCTAGCCAAGTCCCAAAAGACGGCTAGGGTTACAATTAATAGAGTGGCCAGAATCGTGCCACCTCAGCCCTAACCCTAAAAACTGCCAGAATAGGGAGTGGTATATTAAATGAATCAAAGATTCCCACTCACTCCCATAAATAGTAAATGTAATAAATGCTCCATATTCAGTCTTCTAGAAGATCCTCGTCCAGTAGTGTGTTCCCATTGGCCTTCTCTCTGACTGCCAACTCCACTTAATCTCGCTAAGAAATTTCAACTTCCTGAACCGAAATGGCGGAATGCAATCTAGCTGAAACTCTAACACTGTGACTGAATGCTCATGCCATGTACAAGATTTTCTCCAAGCAATCAAGGAGTCCTGCGTGTTCTGGATCAAAGTGGAGAAAGTAGAAGTATTTTCGAAATCATCTTGCGCAAAGGTCTTAACATCTGCAAAGAAAGGCACCAGCAAACCCCTCAAATTATCAAAATTAACTTCATCTGGATTCAGCTGCCTAGCAAATATAGCCTCAAAGGTATTCTGAACTCCATCTATAATGTTGGTCATAGCCTTATGTACTCTAGCTGAATCCGCTTGTGCCGCATCGAAGAAGCCACGCCCTGTGATCGCCGAAGAATACCACCGAGAGAAATCATATCGGTCATTCTCATGAATGACACCTCCACAAAAAATCACAATGGCGTGGCTTTGGATACTTTACTCTGATAGATGGAAGCATCGCCCCAAGCATCCACTGCTCCATCCATGGAGGTTGCTGAAACAATGTTGGGACTCTTTAATTTTTGCCTTGATCGGGATGGTATCGAGGCTACATCTTAACCTAACATATATCCAGGTGCCGGCCTGCATACCCTAACATGCAAGAGGGTTCAAATCCGCATCACCACCATATTCAAGGACAGCTATCCCATCCTCTTCAGTAATCTAAACTTAATTCTGGTTCAGCTGCTTCAATTTCTCTTTAGGAATCATACTGTATACAAAGGGCTTGTTTGTGAATCTACAACTTGTATCAACTTCTTCATTTCTGATGATGAACTCGTAAAATTGTTCATAGAAAAGATGTCACATCCGCTGATCAACTCCTTAAAAAGATGCAAAATCTTTGCACTTTGCTCTCCAAATGCAAAACAACTCAGAAAAAATGCAAATGAGCTTTTTGTTGTGGCTTAAGTGCCTGATCGCAACAACTCAGAAAATGGTGCATCTCAAGTTTTTCTGGCAAGTTCTTCCTTTTCTCGTTAAAAAATCTCGCTTTTTTGGCAAGTAGTCTAACTATGATGGACACCATAAACAATGAATGCATTCACCAAGTTGTCACTTCATCTCGCTTTATCTTAGTAAAGCTTGACTGAAGATGAGCATTCTAAATTACAAAAAGCATGAAAAGGAAAGTGTGGATCTACTTTTCATATATCCTTTCAACATCCTTTCAACATTTAAAAAGTACTTAAGCATAAAAGTGAAGGATACGACTTGTGGTAAAGGACACCTAGATCCTTTCACTCAAATGCAAATTGGCTTTGCACAAGGAGTGGGATCTTGATATTCACAAAACTTCTATAATTCATCATGATGAAGGATGCAACATTTTTCTATCATTCTAGATTTCAACAATGGCAATCTAGAGTTTGTATTCATTGCCCAGGATCATTGGTGGTAATGACATGAGAGGGAAAAGATCATGACAATGTATGATCCCATTCAACATGATCAAGCAAATCTTTCTTCTTCTTTTCCAAGGCCAAAATCTAATACCATACATATGAAAGAGAAGAATTTTGGTATATTTCTAGAAACTCTTTGATTGGATTAGTTATAAAATGTGAGAATATTGAAAGTGGACCAAAAGAGAAAATTATTTCAGAAAAGAACATCACATTTAAGGTCATAGATGTGTGTCATGCTTCTAATTCTCATCTTAGTATATGGAAAGATCATTTTTCTATTTTGCCTCAAAGAAATATCCATAAACTTGTGCAAGAGTTGGGCCAACCAAAGCGGTTCTTTGTAGATGCAATTAATGCCAAAGGGGAAATTGATTTTTGGATTGATGCTTCCTTTACTTGGTTTCAAACTATGCTATTGCAAGATGTCATTTTGTTTCTTCTCTCTGAGGATGAGAGACAACTTATCTTAAATTACGAACCTTGCAAATTTCCAACTCTTGGTTATGTTGTTGAGAGTTATTGGGATAACTCACTTTTGAATTAAAGGCAAAAACATATTCTGGTTCAAGTTTTGCTACTTCTGATAATATTCAGAGTACACAACGGAAGTTGAATTGTGAAATAGATCTTCTAAAAACATCAATTTCCAAGAAAGTTAGGTTGCAAAGACCGAGCCAGAAAAATTTAGTAGAGTTAGGTATGACTCAAGAAGTTTTGTGTAATGTTCCATTCTTCGTTACTGCGTAATTAGCTTTGGCTTTGTTGACTGGTTGCCATGGAAATGTTTCTGAAGCTCCTGAATTTTAGCCCTTTAGTTGGTTGTGCAGGGCAATAATGATAATTAATTATAAGTTGTTGAAAAAACCAAAAAAGGCAAACTTAAATTAGGTAATATCATAAAGTCACTAAAGTGCCAGAAAAGTTAAAGGATTTTTTGGTGAAATAAGGATAATTTTAAAAAGAGAAATAAATTAAAATTAAATGCTTTGGATTTCAAGAAAGGGGTGTGGGAACAGAAGAATGAACAAAAAGTATTTGGACTTTATTTTTTTGGGTATGCATTGAAATTTGGAATGCTTTGAAGTTATAGCTGGTAATTACAAAACTTCGTGAAGACACAAACCTTCATGGAGATTATCATCTTTGAAGTTGAAAGATAGTTCTTGGGTGATTGCCGATAGTTCTAGTCTAGGACTGTGTTGGTGTCTAAATTGTTAATTTTAGAGTTTTCAAGAGGTTAATATTGTACAAGTTTTCAGGGATTTAATGCAGAGTTGTATACCATGGTTATTTAGAAGTTCCGTTATTTTAAAGAAAATTGCACTCAGTGAGGCTGTATAAGTCTGAAGAAGCTGCCTCACTTATGAATGGAGTTTGTTTCTTTTTTCTTCTTAAATATTAAAAGAGAAAGTCGTGCAACTCATATCCTAGCGCTGTACAAAGAAAGGTGAGACAAAGGAGGAGAGCTGCACTTTCCAGTAATTTATTTCTCAAGACCATACGGTGGCAAGTAATGGAGGTTGCAAACTTTTGAATTTAAGCTGAACATTCAACGCTTTTTAAATGAGTCAAAGCTGAATATGGGTGACAGGAGGTTGATGCAATCAAGGGACAATGTTGGGACTTTAATTTTTGTATCTGTCGTACATCTTAATACTAGCCGGGCAATAAATATTTGATCCACCATACAAGGATATCCTTGAAGAATTAATTTGTAGCTGCCACTCTTTAGGAAGTTGTTGTACATATTAGATGATGTCGTACTTGCTAGAGGATGTCACACCATTTTAGAGGAAGCTGTACGGACTATTGAGTGGCAATTTGGAGGGAGGCATCTCAACAACAATTTTGAAGCTTGTTTAAAACTAGTCAAAAAATTATTAAAATAATGTTAGACTGAAACTGTATGTGAATAGCAAGTACATAGTTTTTGTACCTTTCCTTTCAATTGTTGAATGCATTGAAAAGTGTCTGATTGTAATGCTACCAAGAAACCAATTGTGAAAGAAAGTGAGACTGTGCATATTTTGATAAACTTGTCATAAGTCTTCAGCAGTAGTAACATACTTTCTATATGGTGCATTGTTTATAAACTGTTTGAGAAAATGTCTACAAGTGAATAATAAAGGTTGCAAAAAATTTAGGGGTGGAACATTACAGTGGTCTCAGAGCAAAGTATCTTGCCATCGTAGAGGGTTGTGCATGAATGAACAGTTTACAAGTCATTGGGATGAGTAATGCAGCCTAAAACACATCATACCCAAGGAGAAACAGATTAAATCCTAACCTTGAAGGATCACCAGAAACAAATATATTTGCAGTTGTTGAAAAGGTTGAAGTAGATATGGGTGACAGAGAATATAGAGACTACGAGAAACCAAGCACAAGAGACATTTTAATTGATCTTGCTAGAGGGCAGCGTGAGTTGCAACATAATATAGCTCAAATGTGTGCCTTAATGACCTAACATTTTGAGGGAAACAACAATAACAATGATAACAACAACAGTGGGAATAATGGGCATGAAAGAAGCAATGGAAATGGGGATGGTTCAGTTAATAACCGAGCTGCAAATCAGTGTACAAGGACTGTAACAGCCAACTCTAGACCTCTAATGCCTAATTTTCCTCCAAGGAATAACTTTCAAATTGAAAATGAACCTGCACAATAGGAGCTGCATGATCATATTTTATAAGATTGGAGGGATCTAGGTGTTGATTTTCAGAGTGAAATGCCTTTCCATGACTACAAGGATCTCAGGATGAAGCATAGACCACACAGGGGTGGTAGACGTCATAATCAAGACTTGCAAAGGAAGGGTAATCAAGGAATCTTATCAGTTGAGCAGATCTTAGTTGAAACTGTGATTGTTCAGTGTGAGAAGAAGTTGAAACCTCTCTTGGAAAATGAGGAGCATGAGAAAAAAGAAGGATTCAAATCAGAAATGTTTGATGAAGAAAATGCCTTATCACATGAGGAATGTATGATAAAGTCTCAAGATGTAATGTCCTCAATTTCCGACTAGCCACCATGAACATTAATTTAATTAATTAAATATTAATTTGGACATTTATATTTAATTAATTAATTTATTATTAAAGTAGCTTTATTAAATGGATGGAGAAAATATTAAATGAAGTTACTTTAATGGGGCAAAATATTTTAATATTAAAATATGAAATGTGGTTCACTATAAAAGGTGGCAAAAAGGAATTCACCGTATCTTTTGGAAAAATTATCTTGTGGAGAAATTGGGAATTTGGAGAGCTTGGCTTTTTGGAGCTTGAGGACGAAAACCTTTATCCTTCTACAGGTGGATTCAATTCAAGATTCGCATTTGAGCGTCAATGAATTGTTGATCAATTTGAAAAAATTGTGAAGTCTCTTTCAGAGACAAATTTCAGGGATAGTTTGGAGCTGTGTGCAGAAGGGGTTACAGGTTATATATATTTATTGCTACAGTTATCCATGTTATGTATACCTGACACATTCCCAATAGCCGTGCCTTTTAAGGGTGTGGAATCGGTTAATACTCCAGGAAATATATATACTATTTAGTTCACTCCTATTCCTTGGAGGTCATGAGTCATCAAAAATCCTAATGCTAAGAGTATTGCAGCTTTGGTAATAGCTGTGTCTGATTTTATTTGTGACTCGATGCACTTCATATATTCATCCGCCTCTCATATTATAGAGTTTGAAGGTGATGTGGGGAATTTTAGTGGTCAGTAGGGTCAAAAGGGAGTCCACGCTTAGCTGGAAGGTCAACAAGGAAGATTTTAAGCTGCATCAACTATTATAGGAGCCGCCACTACCTCATAAAGGTGTCGCAACTCTTAGTAGAGCGGCCATCTTATTTTGTAATTGTCTATCAATATATTGAAGGTTTATGGACTTGAATGCTCATGAATAATCAAGCCAGCAGCATCGGGTATGACTGATTTCCTTATGGTATTTTTGATAATATTATCCAATGAAAGAAATCATGTGTATGAACTGCATAACATTTATTCTCTTGGGAACAATTTAGAAATAAATCTAGAACAACCTGATGCTAACTGTTTGACGAAATGCCTGAGCTTATGAGTGGATGAATTTGAAAATTTTTGCGTACAAGATTGCCTTGGGATATTACACAGGATGACCTCTTAGCCATGCATGCAACTACTGTTGATGAGATTGTGCATGAGGAAAAAACCGAAACAACCTTGGTTGCAAGATCAGACCTATCTAATGGGATTGCTTTGACTACTAGGTTTCTTGATGATACTAATGGAGCACATGATGACATTGTTGAAATCGAGGAAGATGCGCCTATAGGACTTTCCCATTCAAAGAAGATAATGTCACTAATCATAAGGAATGCATGGTAGAGCTTCAAAATGATTTATTTGAAGGAAATGCAGCTACTAATGAAGAGTTTGAGGTCACTAAAATTTTCAAAACAACAACTAAGGTGGAGCATGTACATCATTTTGGTAATGATATTTCAAAAAATGAGTGGGAATTTCCCATGTCACCTCTATTCCAGAATGATTTTGGGACTGATTTAGTTGAGATAGGTGTTCCAATTGGAAGAGTTGATTTTAGTTTGTTATCGATGCAAAAAACATTTCAGCATGAAAAAAAGAAAATTGTTAAAAAAATCAGCCATGCATGGAGAGTAGAAGATGCAAGATTCATGGAGACCAAGCAAATGGTTGAAGGCATTGGTGAGCTTCAAAAGGATTTTCATTTGGAGTCATGTTGCTCACCGATTTATGAATAATTCAGCAAGGATGAATTATTGCATGATTGTTGCATACCACTTGTTGAAGGATTGGGTACATATCACAAGGAAGTGCCAAGCCTTGTGGTTGGTAACTCTTCAAGGAGACCACCTAATAAGGAATGTGTAAATTGGGTGGAAGATGAGGATTTCACTAGGAATGTGATGATTCATGGAGGCAGCAACATTCCTAACTTTGAAAGTTTTTCCTAAAGGGATTTTGAGTTTGCTGGAATTTGCATAACAACAGTAGAAAGAGCAAGTTCAAAGCTTATCTTGCATGAAGATTTGGTAAGACAAGGGTCTAAGCATGATTCTTTCTCATTAGAAAATCTGCCTCCTAGATTGGATGCTGATTTGACTTATAGTAGTCTCAAAACTCTTAGTGCTTTGAAGGTTAATTGGATTGCTAGCACTTGGATTCATTGCATGAGAGGGATTCATTTTGAAAAATATGCTTTTGGAAGCATTGGAGAATCTTCTGATGAGGTACACATTAAAAGCAGAGTAGCACAACACAAGTATAGTGAAGTTATTTCTTTACTGCAAATGCATGATAGAGGTCACTATCAGAGTTCGTTGGAAGGCTATGGTGACCAAAGAAATGATGTGTGGTATGAAATAGTCCAAATCTTCGGCTTTGACTCTGCTGTTTGGTTGCAGCTCAACCACCATATGAATCCAATGATGTACTTACAAGTGGGTTGGAGGGAAATTTTAGCCAAGGAGTGGAGTATTTTTCGGTTGGAGTTGAATGATGAAGATAATTCGGTCATTGGAGAAGTCCTTACAACCATTTCCATATTCACATCTCCTAGGTGTTGAGGAGTATGTCTTATGATAGCTGCTGCCCCAACATTACAATGTTGATTTTGGCAACATTAGTTAATGAGCAGATTGATTTTGAGGACTTGTAGTTTTTATGGCAGCGGGTTGTGGGAGATTTTTTAGACATGGTTCAGTTATTTCTAACTTCCACATTAGTGAGTAATGATTGTTGTAGTAATTCCCTATTGCTAGTCTATATATTTTTAGATGTTGCATTGATGATTGCAGTTGGTTGTGTGAGTTGGTGTGCTCGGGACTGTTTTTATGACACTTGGAGATTAACTATTAATGAGGTGCTATTGTTTATGACAGCAGAAGTGTTCCTAGGATAGCTAATTCTGAAGTTTATACTGTTGTCTTTTTTTATATCAGCTACTTATCAAGGACTAATCTGCATTACTTTTGGGACTCCATGATGATTGATGCGGAACACCAAGTAACAACCAATGGTCGGGGACTGATTGCACATTAACTTATTTGTTTATTTCTTGATGACTACAGCAGCCCCCACTGGGGGCATTGCCCCCAAACCCCCATTGTGGGCTCTGCCCTCAGGCCCCTGCCAAGGGGATGGTCGCCCCAGACCTCGACGGAGGGGCTCCGTCCCCCCTGCACTCCCCTATTAATTAATTTGGGGGGAAAACACGATTGCCAAAGTCGCCAAAATATTAACATAGAGCATGATCAGTCACCATAGACCAACAGTAGGAACATTTGAAGAACCACAAATAGTGTCATGTTGTGAGGGTGGAAGCATCTAAGTTAGCATGCTCTGGCTATATATTTCACAACTTCGTGTCTTCTTCCTTGTATCTATGCTGTTTGTGCAAAAGCATGTGCAAGTTGGAATGCACATACATTAAGTCCTCTACTTTTTTTGAGAGTAATTGGTTGTTCTTTACTAAGTCGATAAAGGAGTATGTGCTCCAATTCCTCTTAGATGCAAATGGATTGGCAACCTATCAAGACAATGTTTAGATAGTTAGAGTTATTAAAAATTTTAAATTTTAAAAATTATAATCGACACTTCAAAGATGAAATATAAAAGTTTATAAAGCTTGTGACAAAAATTTGATCGCAACAGGTTGCAAGTGTTGGAATTGTTGGTGATGAAAGTATCACCAACTGTGAGCATCCCTCTTGAAATTTTTAGGAAGAGCTTTGTTACTTTGACCATTGGAGTGTATAAAATCAATAAAGTTAGTTGTGACTATATCTTGCAAATTAAGATTAAGGAAGAGTCTACGAAATGCTCCCTTGTGCCCTTCATTGAATTTTAAATCTCTATGGGGCAATCCTCTTTGGCATGGAAAGAACCTTAGCACTATAATTTTTTGGACTCAATGCAAAGACAAGAAGATGTAGTGGGGTGTAATGTTCCCTTATTGATTTATCTTGACTTTTTCTTTTAATCTCCTCAATCAAGGTATCCGAATAGTCCGGTTGAGCCAAATGATGTCTATCTTGTCTGCTGTTCTGATTTTGCTGAGTAAAAACCTAAACTACCATGGCTCCTTAGAACACTCTAGATTCACTGTTAAGATGTGTATATATATCTGCAACAACATTCCTTCTCTCTCCTCTTCATCTCTTACTATTATTTATACCTTAATGCTTGCCTTGGGAGATGTGACTCTTTGAATAGTTATGTCCATCCAGTTGGGCATATCCCTTGACTAAGCGATGCCTTTATCCACATGAATAGTGGCCTCTTAACTAATCGCTGCTTAATATAATTGTTTCCTTAATTCAATTTGTTGTTGTCCAAGAAATGCATCGCTACCTTTTACATATTAATCGTAGTACTTATTTGAACTATATTAGTTGTCTTTTTCTTTATCCTTAATCGTTGTCTTATAAAAACATATTGATCGCTTGTCATATCCATAATGACTAATATAATGCTTTCGAATATTTAACGACCCCTTTGGTTTCAGAACTCCACGACCTCTATATAGTCTTGGCCTTTACACTTATCGTTGTATCTCTAGATGGTTGCCTGCATAGCGGGGTTGGCTCTTCTAATGGCATTGAATCAAACGATCTTCTAAAAGTATTGCCAGCGTGGCAATGAGAGTAGTTCAACAGATGATTTAAGTCAAATGAAAGGCGGTTCATAATCTCAGACGTCTTCTATATTCCACATTAATAAGCAATACTACCGGGATGGTGTTTATATAAGACACAGTAACTTAACATCTGTTCAGACTCCTACATTACCTTTTTATGGGGACGGTGGTTTAGATAAATCAACCTTTAAATCTCCAACGATGACTAGTCCACTGTTGTGGCAACTTCAAATATATGCATCAATACCAATATTGGTATACCTCCTAATATCCGGTAATCGAATAGTTTGATATAATCGATTAGCATTTGGGTAATTCCTTGAATCCCTTATAAAATGTGAATGTCAGATCAATGCTATGGAAATGAAGGATATTGGCGGCGGCGGTCTTCAGAAAGGAGACCCGATAACAATACAACTTGAAGACTCGTCTTAACGCATTTGATAATAGAGAATGTTGACCATCGCTATGAAGGATAGAGGTTGATAACTTTACAAATAATATCGCTTCCTCAATCGTTACTGGTCTTTTTCACAAACTCTTTATTTTTACAAACCTCGGCCCTTATGCATTCCTGCTATCGAAGACATATACTTATCCTTTGCAGCGTGCTAGCATTTTCTCCTGCTACACTAAGCCTTCATATTGGAATCTCGTTTAATGATAAATTCGGTGGACTTCTTAATGAATCACTTTCTATCTTTTGATCGGCTTCTATAATTAATAATGTTTGCTATTATCATTATTAAAATAAAAATATATTTTTTTATTATCATTATTTTACATATATATTTTAGTGTTATATATTATGTTAATAATATTTTATTTGTTAGTATTTTAATATTTACAATATTATATCTGATAATTATAATTATAATATTATCTCGTGATAATTATAATTATAATAATATTAAATTACTAAATATTTCTTTTCTAATTTTAATATGTATTTTATTATTTATCTTATTTACTCATTCAATGCTTTATATCTTAGTGTTACAACTTCGGGGAACATGACATGGGGTGGTCATTGTGTTTCATTTCTTTTCAATAATTTGTGTGCTTGTTTGAAGAAAGTTCTTTTAAGATCTTGCTTTTTTCATTTATGATGGTTTTCATTGTCCCAATCATTGAGTCAATGTCATCATATATCTTTGTCAAGCAAGGCTTATTCATGTTAGTATAATGAATCATACTCAATATGGCTTGGTGAAATTAAGGAGATATTCTACATGGTTCTACCAAGAGTCATCTAGGATCATCCACTTAATATTTGGTGCCCTCTCAGTGTTGATTGGCCTTCATGTGGAGCAAGCTTGGCTAATGACCATACAAGATAGTGCTTCTCAAACTTTCACAAGTTATCTCAAAAAATGGGTCTCAACAACTGTTGGCGTTTAAATTCGCACCTCTGGAATGCGTATTTGAAACGGACAGCTATGCACAAATAAACTGCTCTTCAAATTAGGAGGGGAAACTCCCTCTTGCTAATGGTATTCAAGAAAGTAAACTAAAACTAAGTTGCCTATCTTTTTGATCAGCTAGAGCACAAGGTTTATAAAACACAAACGCCGCAGCTGAGATTTTCTGATTTAAGAACTTCAACTACGACTAACTTAAACTAAAGACGTTTCTAACTTCTCAAGTAATAAGCAGAGCAAGAGAAACTAGAAATGAACAAGGTAGATTTTTTGACAAAATACTTCAATAATCTCTCTCTCAACAAACACCTACACACTTCACTGTAAGTTGGAATCAAGATCATAAAAGTAAAACACAAATAACGGAAGTCTGAGATTTTATATCAAGGCAAAGGAGGCTCATGATTTTATTACTCGAACTTTTGGAACAAAACTCACTTCTAACATGCCTGGAATAAGAAATTGCAGCTAAAGAGGCTTGCAATCTTATTCTTACACAATAGAAACAACAATCACACTAACTCCTTGTTGGCTAAAGAGGCTCAACAATTTGCTATCACAACACAATTGAACGACACTTGAATAACAAATAGAAGGCAAAATAGGCTCAGTTTTGTTATCACTAGCATGGTTAAAGAAACTAATGAGCCAAGGCTCTTATTTATAGAGAAGTAGAGGAGTAGGGAACCCTAAAATCTCCTTGCTTTCACAATCTAGGGCTTGCTCAGCAAGCAAGCTTTATTACTAAATCTAGAAAGAAGATAACAACTAAAACCTAAGAAAGCAGAAAAAGTGGGAAATGCCAACTATTACATTTATCTTCTTTCTCTTCAAAGAATGGATAAGAATCGTTCCAAGTATAGAAAGAAAGCGGAAAGAAAACTTCTAGATGAAAGCCGCTTTAAATCTCAATCATATCCGCTAAAAAGCAAGAAACTAGGTCCCTGTCAGGTGCATTGATACTATCTAAGGCAATATTCTGATTCTCCAAGATCTCTTCGCCTTCTGTGATCAAACTTAGAGAATCCTTCACTTCTTTAGTTGCTTTATGAGTTCTGTTCTTGAAAAACATCGCTGCCCCAAAAGATGACTCACAAATTTGATAACTTGGCGGCTCTGCAACTTTATGCTTTTGACACTTCGCTTGATTTCCAACAGAAAAGTATTGCACAACTCTTTTCTGATACCTTTCCTTTTTCTCATATCACACCTCTCGTTCTTCAGCTGAGATGATGAAGTTTTGACATAGTGCTGATTCGGTCTTAAACTCGAGGGGAGTGTACTTCATATTGAAAACCTTGAAGAATGACTGTAAACTCGCCTATGTTCAGACAAGTCTTGAGCAACTTTCTATTTTTAGAATGCTGGTTTTTCGTCTTCAAACGGACAAATTTTTGGAAATTTTTCTGAGACATGGGTTTTGCTCAGAACTTCGTTGCAAGACAACCCAGATCGTCCGTTTTTGAAAATCTTGAATTTGACTGAAAAAGCAGCAAACCTAATTTCTTCAATTTTTCACCGAAAAAGCTGGCACCTGGGTTTTGTTCAAAATACAATTTGGAATGAACCCAGTTGATCAGATATGAAAAACACTGATGGCTGATTGAAAAGCAGCCAACCCTAGAATTTGAAATTTTCTTGAAAAAGCTGTGATATGGGTTTTCTTCAGAAGACTGTTTGGAAAGGACCTAGATGGTTGAAATTTGAATGCACTGAGGTTTTTACTGACATGCAAAATAAAAGCACTTGCTGCAACTTGATGAAGTTCTTGAAAAATACTTCAGAAGAATGAGATGAAGAAACCTAGATGGCTGAAATTAAAAAAAACTTTGACCTTCTCCTTCAAAAATTTGATCTTCTGGATGAAAAAGCATGAAAAAGCAAGGTCTTATGTTGCTGGTCTGAAAATTATTCATGAAAATCAACAACCTTGAGCTCTTGAATCTTGAAATAGAACCTCAAAGTTGCTGCTCCACTTTTCTTCTTTGGATGCCACCTGCAAAAATGATGAAAACTGACTGGAAGAGATGTCTTAAATAGATTTAGGGCTTGAAATAGCTTTGCTTTCTTTTGTTTTTATCTTCAAAACCCTAAAATTGGCCTGTTCAATGAACTTGGACATTCCCTTCCTCTTGCCATTTTGAATCTTTTGAAAACTTTGAAAATTTCACTAAGGCATTGTAAGTTGGGCGCCCTTCTTGACTAGAGGCGCCTACTTCATTCAGACTTAACCACTTTTCTGAGTTTTTCAACTTTTCTTCCATTTTGACCCCTGGATTGACCTTGATCTCTGGATGTTCGGATGATCCGATGGAGAAGCTGATTAATTCATCGTGGAGCTCGACTAATTCTGAGAAGGATGGTCTGGAGGCGTCTCTGGCAAAATCCTTCATTACGACCTCCGAAATCATAGGTGCCTTTTCCTTCCAGGGGCGCCCATTTTGTTCAGAGTTAGCCATTTTTATGATCTTCAACTTCTTCATTACCTCCTCTTCTACAGATGATCTTTTTGAACCTGGAGCTCCGGGCGTCGGATCGACTGCCTGTTATGCTCATCGCGAAGCTGGCGAGATATGAGGAGGGGTCTTCTGAGACGAACTCTGTCAAAAAGTAAATTTTAGGACCTCAAAAGTTTGGGCGCCCATCTTGGCTGGGGGCGCCCATGTTCACTAGAGTTAGATTATTTTTAAACCTTTTTCTGTTTGCCTTTGAATCTTGGTTTTCAGCCTTCGTCGGACCCTACTTTCAGCTCCTTGTATCTGGCGACTGTGACCTCTGACAAACGTGTTGGATATCTCGTTGGAGAGCTGGATCGACTGCGAAGAAATCTTATTAGAACTTCATTTCCAAAATCATCTGTTTATCCCTTTGAAAACTTGGTCGCCTTTTCTCTCCTGGGGCACCCAAAGTCACCAGACTTAGTCAAATTTCATCTGATTTTCTTCAGAGTTTGAAACCTTCATTTTGTACCTTTGGCTTTGATCTGAATTTGCCGGAAGACGCCCAGTCGGATGATTTGACAGAGACAGGCACGTCGAAGCTGGCTGAACACTGAAGAGGACGGGCACATTTGCAAACCCTAACTGCTGAGTTAGGTGCCTTAAAAAGTTGGGCGCCTTCTTCACCAGGGGCGCCCACTTTATCCAGACTTAACCAATTTTTGATAAATTTCACTTCTTTCCACTCTGGCTTCAGTTTGAATACCTCGTGTTTGATCTCGAATTCTGGGTGACTGGATGATCCGTTGACTGCACTACCGGACTTGTTGCGGAGCTGGGAGGATTCTGAACAAATTTGTCTGAGAGAAGAAACCCTAATTCCATCATCTGGTGCCCTAAAAAGATGGGCTATTTCCTTTTGGGGCGCCCATGTCAAGCAGACTTAGTCAAAATCTGGTAAATTTCACCTTCCGTCTTCATTCAACATGCATGTTCATCATTTCATCTTCTGTTCGATGCTTGATCATTGAATCTGATGCCTGGCAGCCAACTGACCTCCATTGATGACTTCGGAGCTCCTAAAATGCTTTTGAAAAAGCATAATAGACCCACTAGGGCAAAACTGATTATTTTGAGATTCTGATTGCACCAGCCTGATATGGAAGTATTTTGAGCCAATCAAAATCAGTTTGGACCCTATTGGACCAACTTTCTATTTTTAGAAAGTTTTGCTAGTATCCGTTTCGAAAGAAACCCAAAAAGACCTAGAAAAATTACTATTTTTAGGAAATTTCTAAAAATAGCAGTTTTCCTAAAATTTAGGGATGAAAAACTGAGATCTGGGTTTTGTAGGTTAAGCTGCTCTGAGCAAACCCAGATCGTCAGATTTCAAAAATTTTGCATTTTAACCCCTCATGCAAGACATGCACACCCAAATTTTGACCTTTTTGATTGATTTAACAAGACTTTTACTCATTCTTCAAAATGTCTAAGTGTAACAAAAATTTTAATTTTGGGGTACAACATTGGCTCTGTTTGGGGACCATGGCGGATACTTACGGCATAGGAGAACCATAGAGTCTCTGGAGTTTTGAGCTTAGACCAGTGCCTTGTCCATTGGGTATCGGAGTCAGCATCATTTCCTAATCACCTATTTTGCAAGACTTTCCTTAGTCACCTAAAACCAAACTTCCTAGAAATCACGTAATAGTTGGACTTCCCTACTAATCACCTAAAACAAGACTCCTAATCACCTAAAACACGACGAAACTGTTACGGAAAGGGGAAATACAACATAACGAAAACATCACGGAAAGGGGAAACACATCATGAAAAACAAGGAAAAATATTCACAAAAAATTTACTCCACCTCTGAAAGATGTCGTTTTTGCTTGAAAGGCTTTACTTCTCTTCTCCTGGGTATTGCAGGAGACAAATCTTCAGGGATGAAGATTCTCATATCTTCATACGTCCAGCTAGAGGCACCTTGACAAAAGTCAGAATATGGCGCAAGGAAGGAAGCAGGCACTACTGAGTCACCAACTTTGTTGTCGTTCATCTTCGGGATGTCTCTGTTGTCAATCTTAAGGATGTCTTTATCATCGATCTTTGGAATGTCTTTGCCGTTGAACTCTTCAAACCAATCAATTGCGTTCCACACCCGATTTCTATAATGTCGCAGGTGATCCTTTCTGATCTAAAAATACCCTTTGATTGGCTCATCGATCAACTCCACATCCCCTTTAACACATAGGAGTTCAATTCCGATGTCTTTGGCATTTTTGAGACCTAATAAAAGCGCCTCTTTTTCAACTTCAGTAAACTCCAATTGCAGGGCATATGACAATGGGTACAATTGTTCTTTAGGGGAGATGATCACTTCCCCTGCTCCTAATTTTGTATTAGAACCACCTCCATCAAACTGTATTGTCCATAAATTTGTATCCTCTGTCGGTCTCTTTTTTGGACAAGCCATGCTCTGGTCTTCACTTTCTATCTCTGACAATGTCACATAATTACCAAGATCTATTCCTTGATAAAGGGTTTCGGGTGGGGGGTTTGGGATTTTCACCACCATGAACTGGGATTTGGGTTCAGGTTCTATCTTGATTCTGCCTTGCTCCATAGGAATAGTTGCAGACGACCAATCTAACTGCATTGCACCACCAAGATCTCTGCAGAAGCTCCGGCTCAACATCCCGTAGCTGGGTGGAATGTTAGCCACTAGGATATTCATCACAATTCTTTTCTCTGGACATGCCGCCAACCTTACTTGAGTGTTCTTCATTTGTCCAACCAATGGTACCGACTTAGATTGAAGTGAATAGCACTCGTTCTAAGTTTCTATGCACGAGAGTCCCAATGCTTTCATTACTTGTAGAGGCATCACGTTGTCTGAGGCACCTGAGTCAATGATACAATTGCTCAATTTAAATCCTCCTAGATACAAAGATATATAGAAAGGTTTAGGCTTTTCTTTCACTAGAATAGATGACTCGAGCAATGTAGGCTGAATTGAAGCTTCTTTCTTCGCATGTATTATTCTGTCCAGCTGTTCAGGATGATCACGAAGATATTCCAACTGAGAAATCTGCACTTTTGTCTTCATCAAGGAGTCTACAATGTCAAACTTGGTTGGCGATGGGTCTTGAGCAACCACTTTAACATTCTCTTGTTCTTTAGCTCTCCGCCTCTCTTCTTCCTTTTGCGCTTGCAAGTACAAAGCACTTGTAAACACAGGCAAAGGGTGTCTTCTGTGATTTGTTGCAAGAGAGTAGTGGCGGAGGTATTCTTTTTCTTCAATAACGGGTTCAAAATATCCCGCTGTAGAGTCGCCATCGAAGTTGTCCGTCTGTGGTGAGACAACATTCGAACTTGGTGTTGGGATGAAACTGGAACTGAGTGCAGCATCAGCATATCCCATAATCTGATTCATTCTTAAGTTCTCAGGACATGTAGAACCGGTATGTTCATCGGTATCATGAAAGGAACAAAATACTACGTGTGGTGCAACTTCAACTGTTTGTCTTGGTGGAGGTGCTAGCAACCGTGGCTTGTAACTATTGTAAGGCTGAAAATCATTTCTCCTCGGTTGATACAGTCGCTGAGGTTGATACTGTTGTTGAAGTTGATATTGTGGTGGTGGTAGTGCAAGCTCCTCATTGGCTACCTTCTGTAGCAGTGGATTTGCAAAACTCTGAACAAGGGGCCTAATTGAATCCTTCTTCAATATGCCGGAAGTGATCATATTATCTTCTAGCTCAATGGCATGTCTTTGTGCATCCGTCAATTATGTTTCTTTTGCCGTCTTTAAGAAGAAGGCTATCTCTGATGGAAGAGCATTTATGAAGCAGCTCATCAGAATCTCCGGTGATGGATTAAGTGTAAAAGAAAGTCGTGTAACAAGACGATTAAATCTTGCTACAAACTCCCTCATGGGCTTGTTGCTCTCCATCTTTGAATTTGCAAGTTGGGCAAACAACAGATGACTGTTTTCAGCGGGCTTGAATCTCGCCAAGAATTCCTCGATCATAGTCGCCCAACTTGTGATAATGCCTGGCTCCAAGTGATTGAACCAATCAGCACCATTCCCAGCTAGAGTCTCCACAAAGAGACGCACTGTGATGTCTTCATGTTCCACGTGCAAGATGGCGCAGGCCATTGAGAAGGCTAAAAGATGATCATCAGGGTGTTGAGTCCCATCGCCGTCAAACCGTGGAAAGTGCTTCCTTGAACCTTTAGGTAATTCATGATGTTCCTGCAAAGCCAAAGGTCCAATGATGTTACCCCAAGGTAATGGGGGTGGACGTCTCAGGTTCCTTCCAGCATTATTGTTGTTATCACCCATTGCTTCTGCTGAATCAAGCAATAGGGTGCCAGATAGTCATACCCGTGACATAAAGCCTAAGCTTTCTTTGTTGTTTTATGCCTCGTGCCACACGGTGGGCGCCAAAAAACTGTTGGCATTTAAATTCGCACCTCTGGAATGCGTATTTGAAACGGACAGCTATGCACAGATAAACTGCTCTTCAAATTAGGAGGGGAAGCTCCCTCTTGCTGATGGTATTCAAGAAAGTAAACTAAAACTAAGTTGCCTATCTTTTTGATCAGCTAGAGCACAAGGTTTATAAAACACAAACGCCGCAGCTGAGATTTTCTGATTTAAGAACTTCAACTACGACTAACTTAAACTAAAGACGTTTCTAACTTCTCAAGTAATAAGCAGAGCAAGAGAAACTAGAAATGAACAAGGTAGATTTTCTGACAAAATACTTCAATAATCTCTCTCTCAACAAACACCTACACACTTCACTGTAAGTTGGAATCAAGATCATAAAAGTAAAACACAAATAACGGAAGTCTGAGATTTTATATCAAGGCAAAGGAGGCTCATGATTTTATTACTCGAACTTTTGGAACAAAACTCACTTCTAACATGCCTGGAATAAGAAATTGCAGCTAAAGAGGCTTGCAATCTTATTCTTACACAATAGAAACAACAATCACACTAACTCCTTGTTGGCTAAAGAGGCTCAACAATTTGCTATCACAACACAATTGAACGACACTTGAATAACAAATAGAAGGCAAAATAGGCTTAGCGTTTTGTTATCACTAGCATGGTTAAAGAAACTAATGAGCCAAGGCTCTTATTTAAAGAGAAGTAGAGGAGTAGGGAACCCTAAAATCTCCTTGCTTTCACAATCTAGGGCTTGCTCAGCAAGCAAGCTTTATTACTAAATCTAGAAAGAAGATAACAACTAAAACCTAAGAAAGCAGAAAAAGCGGGAAATGCCAACTATTACATTTATCTTCTTTCTCTTCTTCAAAGAATGGATAAGAATCGTTCCAAGAATAGAAAGAAAGCGGAAAGAAAGCTTCTAGATGAAAGCCGCTTTAAATCTCAATCATATCCGCTAAAAAGCAGGAAGCTAGGTCCCGGTCAGGTGCATTGATACTAAGGCAATATTCCGATTCTCCAAGATCTCCTTGCCTTCTGTGATCAAACTTAGAGAATCCTTCACTTCTTTAGTTGCTTTATGAGTTCTGTTCTTGAAAAACATCGCTGCCCCAAAAGATGACTCACAAATTTGATAACTTGGCAGCTCTACAACTTTATGCTTTTGACACTTAGCTTGATTTCCAACATAAGAGTATTGCACAACTCTTTTCTGATACCTTTCCTTTTCCTCATATCACACCTCTCGTTCTTCAGTTGAGATGATGAAGTTTTGACATAGTGCTGATTCGGTCTTAAACTCGAGGGGAGTGTACTCCATATTGAAAACCTTGAAGAATGACTGTAAACTCGCCTATGTTCAGACAAGTCTTGAGCAACTTTCTATTTTTAGAATGCTGGTTTTTTGTCTTCAAACGGACAAATTTTTGGAAATTTTTCTGAGACATGGGTTTTGCTTAGAACTTCGTTGCAAGACAACCCAAATCGTCTGTTTTTGAAAATCTTGAATTTTGACTGAAAAAGCAGCAAACCCTAATTTCTTCAATTTTTCACCGAAAAAGCTGGCCCCTGGTTTTTGTTCAGAATACAATTTGGAATGAACCCAGTTGATCAGATATGAAAAACACTGATGGCTGATAAAAAAAGCAGCCAACCCTAGAATTTGAAATTTTCTTGAAAAAGCTGTGATATGGGTTTTCTTCAGAAGACTATTTGGAAAGGACCCAGATGGTTGAAATTTGAATGCACTGAGGTTTTTACTGACATGCAAAATAAAAGCACTTGTTGCAACTTGATGAAGTTCTTGAAAAATTCTTCAGAAGAATGAGATGAAGAAACCTAGATGGCTGAAATTAAAAAAAATTTTGACCTCCTTCAAAAATTTGATCTTCTGGATGAAAAAGCATGAAAAAGCAAGGTCTTATGTTGCTGGTCTGAAAATTATTCATGAAATCTTGAAATAAAACCTCAAAGTTGCTGCTCCACTTTTCTTCTTTGGATGCCACCTGCAAAAATGATGAAAAATGACTGGAAGAGATGTCTTAAATAGATTTAGGGCTTGAAATAGCTTTGCTTTCTTTTGTTTTTATCTTCAAAACCCTAAAATTGGCCTGTTCAATGAACTTGGACATTCCCTTCCTCTTGCCATTTTTGAATCTTTTGAAAACTTTGAAAATTTCACTAAGGCATTGTAAGTTGGGCGCCCTTCTTGACTAGAGGCGCCTACTTCATTCAAACTTAACCACTTTTTTGAGTTTTTCAACTTTTCTTCCATTTTGACCCCTGGATTGACCTTGATCTTTGGATGTTTGGATGATCCGATGGAGGAGTTGATTAATTCATCGCGAAGCTCGACCGATTCTGAGAAGGATGGTCTAGAGGCGTCTTTGGCAAAATCCTTCATTTCGACCTCTGAAATCATAGGTGCCTTTTCCTTCCAGGGGCGCCCATTTGTTCAAAGTTAGCCATTTTTATGATTTTCAACTTCTTCATTACCTCCTCTTCTATAAATGATCTTTTTGAACCTGGAGCTCCGGGCGTCGGATCGACTGCCTGTTATGCTCATCGCGAAGCTGGCGAGATATGAGGAGGGGTCTTTTGAGACGAACTCTGTCAAAAAGTAAATTTTAGGACCTCAAAAGTTTGGGCGCCCATCTTGGCTAGGGGTGCCCATGTTCACCAGAGTTAGATTATTTTTAAACCTTTTTCTGTTTGCCTTTGAATCTTGGTTTTCAGCCTTCGTCGGACCCTACTTTCAGCTCCTTGTATCTGGCGACTGTGACCTCCGACAGACGTGCTGGATATCTCGTTGGAGAGCTGGATCGACTGCGAAGAAATCTTATTAGAACTTCGTTTCCGAAATCATCTGTTTATCCCCTTGAAAACTTGGGCGCCTTTTCTCTCCTGGGGTGCCCAAAGTCACTAGACTTAGTCAAATTTCATCTGATTTTCTTCAGAGTTTGAAACCTTCATTTTGTACCTTTGGCTTTGATCTGAATTTGCCGAAAGCCGCCCAGTCGGATGATCTGACGGAGACAGGCACGTTGAAGCTGGCTGAACACTTAAGAGGACGGGCACATTTGCAAACCCTAATTGCTGAGTTAGGTGCCTTAAAAAGCTGGGCGCCCTTCTTCACCAGGGGTGCCCACTTTATCCAGACTTAACCAATTTTTGATAAATTTCACTTCTTTCCACTTTGGCTTCAGTTTGAATACCTCGTGTTTGATCTCGAATTTTGGGTGACTGGATGATCCATTGACTGCACTACCGGACTTGCTGCGGAGCTGGGAGGATTTTGAACAAATTTTTCTAAGAGAAGAAACCCTAATTCCATCATTTGGTGCCCCTATTTCCTTTTGGGGCGCCCATGTCAAGCAGACTTAGTCAAAATCTGGTAAATTTCACCTTCCGTCTTCATTCAACATGCATGTTCATCATTTCATCTTCTGTTTGATGCTTGATCATTGAATCTGATGCCTGGCAGCCAACTAACCTCCATTGATGACTTCGGAGCTCCTGAAATGCTTTTGAAAAAGCATAATAGACCCACTAGGGCAAAACTGATTATTTTGAGATTTTGATTGCACTAGCCTGATATGGAAGTATTTTGAGCCAATCAAAATCAGTTTGGACCCTATCGGACCAACTTTCTATTTTTAGAAAGTTTTGCTAGTATCCATTTCGAAAGAAACCCAGAAAAACCCAGAAAAATTACTATTTTTAGGAAATTTCTAAAAATAGCAGTTTTCCTAAAATTTAGGGATGAAAAACTGAGATCTGGGTTTTGTAGGTTAAGCTGCTCTGAGCAAACCCAGATCGTCAGATTTCAAAAATTTTGCATTTTAACCCCTCATGCAAGACATGCACACCCAAATTTTGACCTTTTTGACTGATTTAACAAGACTTTTACTCATTCTTCAAAATGTCTAAGTGTAACAAAAATTTTAATTTTGGGGTACAACAACAACCTATTGAAAAATAGAATTAAATTTCAAAGAAGAAAACATAATCAAGCTAAGTTTTACAAAAATAAATTTCGAAGTAACTAAGATGAAACATAAAATTTTATATTGCTTCACCTAATTTCAGTAGCTCCAATTTTGAAAATGATCTAAATATGCTCCACGACATGTGTTTCTTGGTGATGAGCATTCAAAACTTTTTGGCCTTTGCAATACAGCTTTTTGATCCAATCAATTTTGCTACCAATCTTTTGTAGCATAAGGTTGAGGGAGTGGACAACACAAGGTGTCCAAAAGATGTGTAAATAATGTTCATCAACCAATAAATTAGTTGGTCTACACTTTGCATTGTCTATTATGACTTGAAAATGTTATAAGACCCCACTTCCTCAATGGTTGTGATAAGGATATTAGCAATAAATTAGGGGGTCTCTCCCCCTCTCAAAAAGATGTTTCTCTTTGTAGATAAATTGAAGAATAAGTAAGGAAGGAAATTGGAAGTTGAAATATTGTAGATGGAAGCAATGTCAATGATAAATGAAGGCTCTCAATTTCTTGTAAAGGTTTTAGGAAATTTCTTGAGAATAAAGGCAAAACACAATAAAATATCAGATCACTTTGAGAGAGTAACCTTTAGAAATTAGAATATAATTATATGAATTCAATCTTCAAATTTATGATGGTTCGTGGGAGCCTTTCTCTTCCTTATTTATAGACATAATTAGGTAGAGACATACTCCTTCATCCTAATTAGGTCAGCCTAAGGAATTAACTAGAAGTAATTAATGAAATATTAAGATTAAGCATGCACCAATGCTTAACTTTATTACACTTAGAAAGACATAATATTATGGAAAAAACATGCCCATCCCCTTCACCCTAATCAAGTTGGCCTAAGGAATTAACTAGAACTAATAAATGAAAATATTAAGATTAAACATGCATCAAATGCTTAATCTTATTACACTTAGGAAGATAGAATATTAGGGGCATAACATGCCCATCCTCTTTGTAAAAGTGTTCCCCTCAATGCTCAGTAATTTTGGATGCTTCTACATGAATTGTTCATCTCCCCATATCTTCAATTAATAGATTCTTCCACATGACTAGGAGTTAAAAAAATGACCCAATTTCACAACTACTTCACTCATTTCTTAATGACTGCCTTAGGTTCCAAAATAAACTTCCCTTCTCTATCCAACTCAAGCAATCTTGACTCGATTGGAAGTTTGTTACCTGTTACTTTCTTTAGGGAAGAGACATGAAATATAGGATGAATTGTGGAAGAGGGTGGAAGTTCCAATTTATAAGCTACATTGCCGATTTGGTGGACTTTATATGAACCATAAAATTTGGGTCCGAGCTTGATATTCCTATGCTAGTTAAGTGACATTTGTTTATAAGGTTGTAGTTGAAAAAATATCTAATCCCCCCCTTCAAAAGGCTTCTCACTATGGTGTTGATATGTCTTTTGTTTCATCCTATTTTGAGCCAGAATTAAATTATCCTTAGGACTTGAAGCATTTCTTCCTATTGTTGTATATAATCCTCTATTGCATGAGCTTTGGGATGACCCTATAAATAAGTCGTGGATGGTGGGGGTTAGCCATAAAAAGCCTCAAATGGAGTCATCTTTGTTGATGTGAAAAATGGTTTTATACCACCATTATGCTAGTGAAAGCCATTGTTTTAGGGTTTAGTGTAATGTCCCCATTTTAAGAAAAATGGATATGTGAATAATTAGCCCATTTTTCAAGTTCTCCCAAAAGGCTAATTGGTGAATAAGGGATACTCCAAAGTTCTTGGAGAGCATAGGAGTAGTCTTGCAGAGTTGTTCATGGCAATGAGCTCAATTGGTCTTGGTGACCCTCGTGTTGCTTTCAAAATTGATTTTCTGCCTTTGGTGAGTTTCCAAACTTCTTGGAGGAGCATGCTATTTTTATAAAGTCATCTAGTTGCTTTTGATCATCGTCTTAAGACCTCAAGATCACTTTGGTATGATCAAAATTGCATAATTATATCATTTTAGTACTTTCCACAACTTGGGTAAGCTATTGAGGTATTATTTAATTATTCACTTAAGTTGTCTAATGCTGGGAATATTAAAAAGACAACTTGGTGTAATAACTTGTTAAAAATTTGTTAAGATGTGTTTCAAGTTGGATGCCTAGGCTTTCCCGAACATCTCAAATGGTGCTTTCCCACCACTTTGGTATCTTCTTGGAAGTCTCTTTTGCCAAACTAGTGTTGTCATGATGACTTGGACTTCTTGTTTCTGTGTCATCTAGATGTTGATCCAGGTTATCATTAATAAATTTCGGAAATTCCAATATTTTTATCTGCCTAGGAGACCCCTCATTCTCAAAATCCTCCCCCCCTTTACATAAAGCTTTGTGAAGCTTAATACTTGAAGCCTCAACCACAACCAGATTCTTTTTCTAGTAATGCTTGGAACTTTTGAAATTCCTTAAACACACCTGATTTTAACTTTAGAAAATACACCCACATTTTCCTACTGAAATCATCTACAAATAAAAGACAATACTTGGCACCAGCAACTGATGTGATATACATTGGCCTACAAATGTCTGGATGACCGAGTTGTAGGACTCTCTAGGCTCTCCAAGCTTGTCCATTTGCAAATGAAGTTCTATGTTGCTTCCTTGCTTGGCAAGCTACGTAAACACCCTATATCTATTGTTGGATGTTTGGTAAGCCCTCTTCCAAATTCTCTCAAGCCAATTGAGAGAGGTAGGATAAGTTGAGGTGCCAATATCGCTAATGCCATAGTGTATTGATATTAGATGCACTCTTGGCTACCAGTGCATGCTCCTGAACATCTCTAATATCAATAAGCCAATACAAACCATGATCTTCAATTCCAACAATGAAGGTTTTCTTGGATTCTTTGTCAACAATAGAGCATATGTGTTTGTTAAATATGACATCCAACTTGGGATAGTGGCACATAATCTGTCTCATAGAGATCAAATTGAGCTCCATTCCTGGCACATAGTACACATTGAGAAAAATGAGATTTTTCCCGCTAGAAGATATATGCACATTTCCTTTACCAACAATGTGTACTCCTAACCACCACCAAAGATCACTGAATCTAAGTAGGTCGTGTACTCTACAAACCAATCTTTCCTGTGGGTGAAATGTCGAGATGCTCCAAAATCGATGTACCACACAGATGACTTTGACTGATCTATTGGTCATTTGGCCATGAAAGCATAGAAGGCTAACTCGAAATGCTTTATGATATCAGGCCCAGTTTGAGTCCCTTTGCTCCATATCAGGCCTAGTTCGAGTCCCTTTGCTTCATCGATAGTGTTGGTTAAGAAGAAAATGAGACAATGAGGATGTGTATAGATTATTGAGCACTCAATAAGAAAACTATCAAGAATCGGTATCCTATTCCCAAAATAGATGAGCTCATAGTTGAACTTCATGGGGCAATTTACTTCTAAAAAATTGATCTCCATTCTGGCTACCATTAGATTAGAGTAAGAGAAGAAGACATGCATAAGATAACCTTTCGGTGCCATTATGGACACTATGAGTTTTTGGTCATGCCTTTTGGATTGACCAATGCTCCTGCCACTTTTTAGTCATGTATGAACTATATATTTAACAAGTAGTTGTGAAGTTATGTGCTGGTAGTTTTTGATAATATTTTAATAGACAACAAAACTTGGGAGGACCACCTTCGACACCTTGATGAGGTATTGACTATTGGCTATCATGGACGCATAATATATGTTTTCCAAGATGTCGAATGTGAATTTGGTATGACAGAGGTGTTATATGTAATGTCCCCTTCTCAGTAGCTACTCGGGAGGATCATTTAGCCTTCATTATTCCTAGGGCTAAAGAAGAAATAAGGGAATAATAATTAAATTAATAGTTTATAAAGTTATCTCCATAAATTAAAATTAAAAGGGTAATTTTATTTGTAATTAATTTAATTAAAGTGACTTAAAATAAAATAATAATATTTCTAGAAGCTTCTTGGAAGTTATTGAGAAATCTTTATAAGGAGCTGTGGGCTTGGCATTTGAGCATGTCTTGGATTATACCTTTCATACCAGTTTGGTAAAGAGCTCAAATGCTTGCTTGTCCAAGGGTTTGAAAACTCTAGGGTACCAAGTTCGGTTGTGAAAGATCAACCCTAGCTGGAGATTGTTGAGGAATCCATCCAGGGTTTCTACAGGAGCTTCATTGCAAGAGTTTGAATAGTGCAATAGCTGATGTATTATTGCACTTCTGAATAAAGAGTTTGAATTGATGCAATAACTTGTTTATTATTGCATTGAAGAGTTGCAGCAGTTGATTTATTGTTGCAATCATTATTTCACTTGTGGAGGAAGTTTATTTTTGCTGGTTCGATTATTCCAAAATTTAATGGTCTTTGACCAAATTTTGGATGCATAAGAAGTTGATCTGCTTGAAGGAAGCATTGAAGAATTTTGGAGGTTCATCTTGGCAATTCGAATTTCTCATTATAGCTGAATATTCTTACTGGTTATATCGTACTTCATCTAGTGGTCCTGGCGCAGCAATTTTGATATTATTCTTAGCTCGATTTTGGTTTTGAAGAATTCATAAATTTTTAGAATCGTGCAAGTCTAGGAAGTTGAAGGTATTTATCTCTGCCGTATCTTTATATTTGACGGGAATTCATTATTTGTATGAGTCATCTTTCATTTAGTAACTGCCTTATACATAGCGATCGCCAGGTATTATTTGAAAATCGTGGCAAGGAAAATAAAGAAGAATGATTGACGCATCAATAAGATTTTCGCCACTCCAGGTAAAGACAAAATAGAACGAGACAAGCACATCTATCAGACAAAAGAAGAGATCGGGTTTATGAAAGAATTCATTGATGGGTTGATCATCTTCTTGCTATCGCCGCTAGGAAGATTCACTAGAGGTTTCATACTCAACAAAAGTTCTTGTTGAGAGTGACAATGAGCTATCACCAGATGAAGATGAAAGCATGTTTGGAAATTTCAGAAGATTTGTTCTCAAAAGCACAAGGCAAGAAAAGGAATTGGGAAGTCGTGCATCTGTACAAGATTTATTATTGCCCAATTGGTGCCAAATTCATAATGCCTTCCATTCTGAATTCTCTTGCACAATGTGTAAGATGGCTTTAGACCAAGTTCACAAAATAATTTCCCAAGTCCCAGGAGATGAGTACTTTAATTTGACAGTAGAAGACGAAGGTAGTGACTCCGATAAAGAGCTTTTACCAAACGAAGAAAAGACTCAAGGAGAGAACAAAATTCAGGTAGATCATCCAGTTTCAAAAGTTCAGAAGAAAGAAATACTCAGCCCTGAGCAACTACAAGATCTAGAGCAAGTTTGGACTCTGAGGTTTGATGGTTCAAAGTCCAAGAAAGGAAATGGAGCTGGTTATGAATTGATTAGTCCATCAGGTGAGACTTACCTAGCTGCACTAAGGTTACAATTCCCATGCACTAACAATGTGGCAGAGTATGAATCATTGGTTCGCGGATTGCTACACGCAATTGGAAAAGGAGTCAAGATTTTGCATGTTTATGGGGATTCGAAAATTGTAGTAAAACAAGAAAGAAGTATGTTTGCCACGACAAGAGATTGTCAAGATACAAAAATCGGGTTTGGGATCTCATTGAAAGTTTTGATGCTTTCAATATCAAATCCATAGATTGCTCCCATAATAAAGTGGCAAATTCATTGGCACAATCAAGAAGCTCATTGGAGCCACTTGTGATGGATGCTTTGAAGAAATTTACAGTTGAAATCACATCAATACCATTAGTTCCTGATAACATCACGAATTTTCAAGTATTTGATGATGACAAACATATTTTGGATTTCTTAACAAATTCTGACATCTTCCTCACACAGATCATCGATGAAGAAGAAGAAAGAGGAGAAGCTGAATTTGATGCAGATGGTATAATGAATTTGAAGACCAATACCATCCCAAGGGGAATGATACAACTTGGAAGGATCTTCGATTAGGACCAGATCCATGCAATCAAATGCTAGAGGAAAGAGGGTGGCCAACATGAAGCGGTAAATTTGGGAACGAAAGATGAAGTTAAGAATGTTCTCATTGGCAAAGTGTGCACACCTGAAGAGAAGGAACGAATGATCAAAAGCCTAAAAGAGTTTCTAGACATTATTTCCTGGAGTTATGATGATCTAAAGACGTATGACACATCCATCATCACGCATACAATTCCCCTCAAGACAAGTAGTAAAAAATTCAGGTAGCGTCAGAGGCCAGTAAACCCTTTATTGGAGCCCCTTATCTTCTAGGAAGTAAAAAAATTACTGTTAGCAGGCATTATCTTTCTAGTACGCCATTCGATGTGGGTCGCCAACCTAGTACCGGTTCGCAAGAAGAATGGAGAGATACGACTATGTGTAGATTTTCAAAATCTTAATAAGGCTTTAGAAAAGGATAATTTCCCTTTGCTGTCATTGGACGAAGTGTTGCAAATTGTAAATGAGTCTTAGATGATGTCTTTTCTTGATGGATATTCAGGGTACAATCAGGTGCTAGTAGAACATGAGGATAGACTTAAGACTACATTCACAACAAAGTGTGGTACATTTGCATACAAAAGAATGTCATTTGGGTTGATCAATGTTGGAGCCATGTTTCAAAGGGCTATGGATGTCGCCTTCAAAGATCTTGTAGGAAAATGCATCATTGTCTACATGGACAACCTCACAGTATTTTCCAAGAAAAGGGAAAGTCATGTTGAAGACCTAAGGAAAATATTTCAAAGGTGTAGAAGGTATGGAATTTCGTTGAACCCAAAGAAGTGCATATTCGGAGTGACCGAGGGAAAGCTACTAGGCCATGTGGTTACAAAGAAAGGGATTCTTATCGACTCTGATCAAGTAGAAGCTATATCAAGAATCAGTTTGCCAACAAGTTAGAGAGAGTGTGTTACTTGTCAGCAAAACAAGTTAGAGCATGCTTTACTAGTAGGGTTGTTACAACCATTACCTATTTCGGATCAGAAGTGGGAGAGTTTACCTATGGAATTCATCATTGGTCTTCCCAAGGTTCAAGGCAAGGACTGTATCTTTGTAGTGGTGGAAAAATTAACCAAGTATGCCCATTTCTTTGCTATCTTTATTGAATATTCAGTGGTGCAAGTTGCAAAATTGTTCTTTCGAAATTTTTTCAGATTGCATGGGTTACCAAAGAACATAGTCAGTGATTGGTATAGCAAATTTATTAGTATGTTCTAGAAGGAGCTCTTTAGGTTGACAGATATAGAGGTGACTCCTAGCACAAGTTACCACCCCTAGACGGATGGACAAACAGAGATTGTTAATAAATGGTGGAAGGATACTTGTGCAACTATGTTTCTAGACAACAAAGAGCTTGGGTTAAGTGGTTGTATTTAGGAGAATATTGCTATAACACTACTTACTGCATGTCCATCAATATGTCTCCTTTTAGAGCATTGTATGGTTATGACCCTATAACATTTGTGGATTTTGTTATTGTTGATAGTATGGTGTACAAGGCTCATGATTGGGTGAAGGAGAGCCAAGATATCCTTAAGTCACTTAAGGATAATATCTAGCAGGCACAAAATCAACAAAAAATCTATGCAGATAGGCGAAGGTTGAGGAGGACATTTGAGGTAGGTGACAGTCTTCTTGCAGTTGCAACCATATAAATAGTCGTCTTTGAAGAATTGTGGTGCAAAAGAACTAAAGCCTAGGTATTATTGTCCTTATAGTCATGAGGAGAGTTGGGGAAGTTGCCTACGAGTTGGAATTGCCCAAAGATTGCAGAATTCATAATGTGTTCCATGTATCATGCCTCAAGAAGGCATTGGGACAACACATCACACCTTTCGAATTACCACCCCTGGATGAGGAAGGGAAGTTGATATTGGAGCTTGAGGTAGTGTTTGAGGTTAAGGAGAGGAGGCTAGGGAACAAAGTCATCAGGGAATATTTAGTTCAGTTGAAACACCTGCCACTAGATGATGCCACATGGTATTAAAATATTTAATGTAATATTAATGGTCATCTTAGTCTTTATTAGTCGTTAGCTTTCTTTTAGTTAACTTAGTGTGTTTTTAGTAACTTTTGTTTGCTTTAGTACGTTTTAGCATCTTTCCTTTTTTTAGCTTTAGTTTTCTTCTGTTAACGATTGTTTCTAAATTCTTTTAGAAACATCATCTTGTATTTTCCTTTATAAGGAGTTCTTCACTCCATTTTTATACACACAATCATGAGTTCTTCAATAATTATTTCATGGTATTAGAGCCTGGTTGGCCAATTTTTTTAAATTGAAGAATTTAAAAAAAAAAAAATTTGTGAAGCAGATTTTGTTGAAAATTTCGAGGGTTTTTGGACTTGAGATTTCGTGGATTTTCGAGGGCATGCTAATGAGATTGCAGGTTTTTCCTTCAATGTAAAGATTGCGACCTAATCTCAAGGGTTTTCGACGTTTTTTCCTTGTAAAAAATTGCATCTCTTTTGTGGGAAAGTTTGAGGCAGCACCCTAAAGAAGAATCATGTTTTTTGTTTGTAGTGAAAATTGTGACGCCCTATTCATAGGATTTTTTGTTGCATTCTTTGAAGAAAATCGCGCAAATTCTAAGTTTTTGAGCACTAGGTCGTGAGTTCTCTGAGCGACTTGAGAGAATTGTGATTTTCTACCTGATTTTTTCTGCTTTTGTTCTAGCACGCAACCCTTTTTCGTGGACATTTTCTTCCTTTTTATGGGCTATAGGTCTGAGGCATTTTTTCCTTTGCTCGCGATTATCAGAAATCGCGTGATCTTTTTGAAGATTGTTTTGGCGCGCGACTGGTGTCTGCGTGTGAAGCTATTTTTGTTTCGTGGGTTTGTTCGTGGGTTTTCTGCTGGCGCGACCCTTCATTCATTTCAAGGGTTTTTTGAAGATTTCTGCATGTTTTTCTAAGTTTTCTGGGCTTTTTTTTTTCTGATCTTTGATGCCTAGGGTTTTTGGTTCGTGGTAATTTTCCAGTTTGCATGGCAGCTTGAAAAAAAATTGAAACTTGATAAATTTTTTGGGAAAAAAAAAATTTGCAAAGAGTTCTCAAAAAAATTTTACAAGAGTTTTTGAAAAATTTTCTATAAAAAATTTGCTATCTTACTTTTAAGAGTTCTTGAAGGTTTTTTTGAAAAATCATACTATTACTGAGCCTCTTTTTAAGACGATTTTTCAAAGTCGAGAAAGTTGTGCCAGTTGATTGTCCAGTGTTTTTCTAGCTGATCATAGTGTTACCTTGTATTTTCGTGCTTTGGAAAATGGGAGGGATGGCATCTTTGTCCAATGTTATATTGGAAAGTACGCAAAGGTTCAATGGAAAAAATTACAATATGTGGAAGTAGAGGATGCTTACCATCTTTGAGTACTGGTGTCTGGATGCGCTTGTCCTAGGTACAAAAACTCGTCCCACTTCTGCTGGGAAGGATCAAAATAAGTATGATGGAGGTAATAGGGTGGCAGTTATGCCTCTTAAATTATCTGTCGCCAATAAGATGTTACCAGAAATACCATTTGGTAAATCTGTTGTGGAGATCTGGAAGCATTTGAAAGATCTTCATGAGACCTCAAACAAGGGAAGGGCTTTCTTTTTGAAGAATATGATTTTCTCTATTATGATGGATGACCAAGTGTCTTTGCAGGAGCACTTGATGAAAATAAAAAATATTTGCGATCAACTGGAGGCCATTGGTCGTAAGATGGAAGAGGAGGATATGCTGGTGATCACTTTGAAGAGTTTGCCACGTTCCTACAAGCACTTCATTGAAACGCTCAACATTACATCCACCAATGTTGACTTGAAGTTCGATGAGCTGTGCAACAAGCTTTTGTAGCAGGATAGGTGGAGGAAATAGTTTGGGAGCAACAACGAGTCTCCTAGTGTTGAACAAGCATTTATTGCCAAGGACGTTGGAAAAGGCAAGTCCGCTCAGCAGAAAGGACGAGGTGATTCAGAGGAGAGCTCCAAGAAGTCTATTACTTGCCATTACTGTGGGAAGATTGGTCATATGCAGAGGTATACAGAAAGCGGTTGGCTGATGAGAAGTCCAATCAGGAAGCGTCTCAACAAAGTGCTCACGTGGCAGAGCATACTGAGTAGAAGGAGTCTGCATACTATGCATTTTGATGACCAGTAGAATATGGGTAGACTTAGTTTTTTTGTTTGTACGATGACCATTAAGGGAGGGTATTAAAATATTTAATGTAATATTAATGGTCATCTTAGCCCTTATTAGTCGTTAGCTTTCTTTTAGTTAACTTAGTGTGTTTTTAGTAACTTTGTTTGCTTTAGTACGTTTTAGCATCCTTCCGTTTTTTTAGCTTTAGTTTTCTTCTGTCAACGATTGTTTCTTTTAGAAACATCTTGTATTTTCCTTTATAAGGAGTTCTTCACTCCATTTGTATACACACAATTATGAATATCAATAATTATTTCACATGGGAGGGTGAATAGATTTTGCAGCATATGAATTTTCGATTGCTTGAGGGCAGGCAATCTAGGGAAGGGAGGATTGTAATGTCCCCTTCCGCTGAGTAGTTGGAAGCGTCCCTTTTAGCCTATTTAATTCCAATAGGCTAATTTCGAGCTTTGGTAGGGAATAAATTAATTAATTAAATAAAGTTATCCAATCAAGTAAATTGCCAGATGACTTTATTTTAATTAATTTAATAAAGTGAATTACATGTTTTAAAAGAGAAATATTATAAAGTCACTTTATAAAAGTGTTATGTTTTGAGCGAGAAAGTTCTATGGGAAATTATAAAAGGTGATTTGAAAACTCATTTGTGGATGCTTGTTTATTTTCTCTATTGTGGAATTTGAGCTTCTAGCTTGAGAAAACCCTAGGACAGAAACCCTAAGGGAATTGGTTTTGATGGTGAGACATCTACCCTAGCCAATTTGTAGGTGGACTCACATAGATTTTATGCAACTGCAGAATGATTGACAATTAAATAATTTATCGGATGTTTGCAGGCAAACGATAAATTATTGTTTCTCCGATTGTTGGAAGCAAGTTTTCTACATTGGTTTAATTCCAAGCGCCAAATACATGGAGTGACAGGAGCTAAATGTTAGACACCATTTTGGGAGGATTTTCTGTAGGAAATACTTCATATTGCCAGGCGTGGATATTATTTGCTGTTGGACGTGGGTATCATATGTTGTTGGGTGTGTATTTTCCTTCACCTTGTTAGGCACGATAGATTTCATTGCTGGACATTACCTCTACCAACAGCAGGTTGAAGCATTATATGGTGAGGATGTGGAAGTAGGTGACTTCTATGTTTGTCGCTGTCATTTCCAGGAAACAAGTGTTGCATTTTAGCTAGAGTTGTGGGGCTTTGGAGCTTCTTTTAGTGGCGTTGGATGAATCATTGCAACAACCACCTTTGAACTGAACGTGAACCATCTTCCAGTGCTGAGTGTATTACCTCTAAGTATAGCATGAAGGCTATAAGGTAGACTTCAACAGGTTTGGAGTAGTCACAGCATTTTGTGGACTACTTTATTGCTAGCGCAGACCTTGGAGATCGGCTGGTATTCCCAAGAGGTTAGAAACAATAATATAAATCATTCCCTGTACTTTGTTTTACCAAAACAACAGATTGTAATTTCAAAGTCTCTTAATTTATAAATGTTTGGAATGTATGCCAACTATTTGATACAATGCTTCAATATTCAATGAATTCTAGAAAAGTTTGGGTGATGAGATTATGCCTTAAATCTTTCCGATAATCTTTCCAAACAGTAGCAAACAGAGCCTTCACATATCTTGTTGCAAATATAAATGTTTGACAAAATGTCTGAACCATGAAACTGTGAAAAGTGACAACAAATTGGTATAGAAAATTGGGTCAAATCATTACATGACTGGTCGGCCTTGTAGAGTAAAACTCACTTAAAAAGAAAACCCAAAATGAATTAAAAATTATTTTATTGTTTTCTTTTGTGGACCCCCACACAACATTTAGCCCCAAAATGAGATATTTCAATCTGCAGAATAATAGATTTTTCAAGCTCCTTTATGGTATATGAAAGTTGCATGTGTTGTTAGGTTTTAAATGAGTAGACTTTGAAAGCATTTTTCAATCATTTTAGTTGGCAAATTAGTAGGGTTTTCAAGTTAAAATCAAGCAAAATAATACTGAGGATTTCAAGCTTCATTCGTACTTCTCAAGGTAGAGTTTCAATCACAAGATGGGTAGATTTTCAATCACGAGACGGTCATTTTCTATTACTGAAACAGCAGTTTTTAGTTGTTTTTGCAGTCACAAAATTGCAGGTTTGCAACATATCACAGTAGAGATTTCAGTCATAGGACAGTGGATCCTTAAATACTTGTGCACATTTTGAGCTCCCGTCTAATGCTCTCAACATATATGACAATCAACTAATTTTTTGTAGCATAAGGCAGCAGTTTTCAGTGACAGGTCAATTAGTATTTCAGTGGAAAAACATCAGTTTTCAGTCATAAAGGATGCTGGTTTGGTCCTAAAAGAACATGTTTGCTATCAGATTTTAGGGGCAGTATATTTTTGAAGTGTAAAACTAGTGAAAAGAGGCACCTTTCTCATCAAAATGCAACACCATCTCCAAATGGTGGAATCTCCTTCCAAACTAGTGTTTGAATATCCTCAAATCAAAGGATTCCAATTTGGGGCATGTCAAAGTCTAAGAAATAGAGTTGGAATAAGCTAGTGAGAAGACTTTGGGACAGTGGTCTTATTGAAGCAGCCTTCTTTCTGATCTCAATACAAAGTAAGGAACTAGTTGTCACTTGTATCAACCGCTATAATCCTGAGACAAAGGAGATAGGCTCATTGAATGCATAAGTTCTTTGCAAGCTTAGGGGCAGCAACATATTTTCTATGTTTTTGTCATTTTGTAGTTGAAACTTGCAGCCTTAGTATTTTTTTAATTTTATATAATATTATATCATATGCACATTGACAATGAATTATGAAAGCAATTAAATTTTATTAATTTGTTGATTGCTATGTGAACTCTCAGTTCAACTCTAATGTTATGTTAAGGATCTATAATGTATATGATAAATGCTTTATCAATGTTATCATATGAATATTTGAAATTTCCCTATATTTTGAAAAAAAAATCCTATTTTTTTAATAGTCATCCCCTATTGTCCCCTAAAATGACCTCCAAAAAATCCATCTCCAAAAGATCCCCCAATCCCTGTCTCAGAAACTTGGTGTATCATAGTTTGTAAGTATTGAAGTTTATAACATAATATGTTCATTTATTTATTATTTTATTATAATTTATTTATTATATGTTACATCATAATATATAATATTATTTGTATATATAGTTGGGCAGAAGTGAGCCAGTCCCAGGGCCTAAATTTGATGGTCAGCACTACTTGTCAAGCAATTTTTTTTTTGACAATTATCCATTCAAAGGTGCACTTAAAATATTAAGACATACCTTAGTTAAGCATATATCTAAACCAGAAGTTGTCCTTTAGCTAAACAGTCATGAGTAGGGGATCCCATCTGTCAAAGTTACCTAGGGGTTGAACCTAGCCCAATCACACTTCCAGGGATTTGAACCTTTGTGGATGGCATAATCAAGGAACACACCACTATCCTCACCAATTGAGCAAATCTCTTCTTTCATTTGGTAGTCTTTTTAAAATTTTGATTGTATTTTACATAAAAAAATGCCTAAATTTGGCCATACGGCCATCAAATTTAGGCCCTGGGTGGAACCTAACTGTACTGAACCCAGGGAGAGAAAATTTATGGAACCTGAACCTGTACTTCATACCCGAACTGGCAATTTAGTCTAAAAGCTCACAAATAAATCACTCAGTTTTTCCACATGTTTTTTCTCAATTATCTGAAAGTGTGAAGATTATGCAAATAGTAAATACTGTTCAGATTTAGGTTCTTAAAGATAATAATTTTCATGTGATTAGAATTTGAAAATTCTTATGAGACTGTATTATGTTACATCAGTTATGTTTTTGTTAGGAAGCTTTTCGAAACATGGTTGTGAAGGGACCCACATTGTAACTGTGGGCAATGTGGGCGATGATATGTTACTCTGACAAACTCACAAGTAGAATCACCTCATCATTGGCTTCTTGTATAACTTTTGAGAATTTAACTTTGAAAAAACTGTAAAAATCTCTTTGCTTGAGATTCCTTTTTCATCTATGGTTTTAATGCTTGTAAGCAGTCTTTAGAAAAGATGTTTCAGAAATCATATTATTGTTTTTATAATTATAAATAAACAAGACATAAGTTCTTCAATGCTCGTTCCTAAATACTTTCTTATGTTCTTTTCGTTCTTACGTGCTTTTTGTTTCAGAGCTAAATTTATTTTAGGGAGCATTTTTCTTTTGACAGGTTGGAAGTGATCAAAGTGGTTGGAGTTCAATTCAGAGTTTTATATCACAAGACAAAAATTCAGATGAAACCATTGCCTTCCTATTTGGTGACATGGGAACGTCGGTTCCATATAGAACTTTTCTCTGGACCCAAGAGGAGAGCAAGCTTACGGTCAAATGGCTAAAACGTGACATAGAAGAACTTGGGGATAAGCCTGCATTTATTTCACATATTGGTGATATCAGCTATGCCAGAGGTTATGAGTGGTTATGGGATTCGTTCTTTACTCAGATTGAGCCTCTTGCATCCAAGGTTGCATTTCATGTTTGTATAGGAAATCATGAGTATGATTGGCCATTACAACCATGGAAACCTGAATGGGCAAGTAGACTTTATGGGACGGATGGGGGTGGTGAATGTGGGGTGCCTTACAGCCTAAAGTTTCATATGCCTGGTAATTCTTCCTTTCCCACTGGAACTACTGCTCCACCCACCAAAAATCTCTACTATTCATTTGACTTAGGAGTTGTACATTTCATATATATATCCACTGAAACAAATTTTTTACGTGGAAGTGATCAATATGCCTTCATAGAGCAAGACTTGAAAAATGTTGACAGAAGAAAGACTCCCTTTGTAGTTGTTCAAGGTCACCGTCCCATGTATACCAGTAACTATGAACTTAAGGATGCGCCCCTACGCCAAAAAATGGTTGAGCACTTAGAACCCCTTCTAGTAGAGTATGAAGTCAATCTTGTCTTATGGGGTCATGTTCACAAGTATGAGAGATTTTGCCCAATGAAAAACATGTCATGTGGAACCCTAGACAATGGTGCTGATCTTCCAGTGCATGTTGTGATTGGAATGGGAGGGCAAGACTGGCAACCAAAATGGGAGCCTAGGCCCGACCATCCAACAGATCCAATCTTCCCACAACCTGCTAGGTCTGTTTACAGAAGCAGCGAGTTTGGTTATACAAGACTGTATGCAACTAGGGAAGCATTGACACTTTCTTACATTGGTAATCATGATGGACAGGTCCATGATGTTTTAGAGATACATCTAAAGGATGGCACAAAAGCTTTCTCAAATTGGATTTGGCTTCTGAAGGCAAGCTCTTTATTCCTGGTAGGAACTTTGTTTGGTTTAATTGTTGGATATCTATTGTACTTCAAAAAAGAAAAAATTAAATGGACAGGGCTGAAAACCAATGAATTCTGATGGGTATCATGCGACAAAAGCATAGAAGTTGAAATCATCTGTACTAGTGTCAACTTTATTGATTTTGGAAGCGACAAACTGAAGTATTTGTATGATTATTAGAAGGAAAGCGCAAGCTAGCATGTCTGGCTGAACCATTTGTATTTAGTGAATGAAGAACTGGTAAATGTAAGAGCATCTAAGCTGTGTTGACAGTCTATATTTAAGTGAAACTGTGTACATGTGATGCATCAAAAAGCTCTTGCTATTTTCTTCTGTGTATGAGTATGATGTAAATAATTTGTAATTATAACATTGTTTTTCACTGGGGGTCTTGATATTGATTTACAAAAGCCGATTTATTATTTTATTTGAGCTTTTTTATGAATAGCATTTAAGGTGGATTCTCTATCAAGGGGATTAAGATTTATACAATGTTAGCAGCTTCTTTATTAGACTTATACTGTTGCAGTCACTCGATCTCATTTCTTGTTTTGTTATTCTGTCTTGGTAATGGAAAGCTATGTCTTGTTGTTCATCTTGTATTTGAATCAGTAGGGATGGACATAAAATATAAAAATTGTGTTTGAATCTTGACTGCTGAACGGACATGAAACAGATTTTCGTGAACAGATAAATGCATTTGAAACGATGTTCCATCTTGGCCCCTCACTTGTCATTATAGAGGAATTCGGTTTCTTCAAATATCTTTTCAGAGGGGAAACCCAAAGATGAGGGGATTGCCAGAGATGGAGTTGGGCTAGGCTCGGTCCACCTTCTGCATCATATAATAACATAGTATTGGATTAAGACTACTTGCTAGTTGATCTTTAATGCCATGCACCCACTAGGTGATCATACAGGTCTATACAAGTAGAGACGATGTACTAATTCGATGATGAATCTTTGCTTTGTAATAGTGGATGCTTACAATTAGAGTTCAGTTGGTTTTAAACCGTATTCTGATACTTCTATGTTTAATGCGTGAATATCTATAATCACGCCTAAAGTGCATATTGTGTGTCTTTGCATGAATAAATAGACGATCTCTAACTTAGTGTCTATTTATGCAAGTTGTAATCTATATATTTGCTCTCTTTCTCATGTTATTCGTCAATTTGTTTCATAGGAAGGTCTTGGAAGCCATTGCATGCCCCGTGCGAGACTGTCCCTATGGGTTTTATATGCTGACGTGTAGTAGACATTCTGATTATCTAAGCTCTATGGGAGCAAGCTACAAAATTAGCTAATAAATTATAAGACAACCATATGCAAATGTGAAAAGAGACTTTAATTTAGTCTTGATACAAGGTAAAGGAGACAAAAAAAGACACTGTATTAAACCATCCCATATGAGAACCGAGACAATTCACAACTTAGAGACCATGAATGGTGACACATGAAACAGAACACAAGACCAACAAGACTCATTCATTGGGTAATGGAGTTCAAGATCCCGTGAAGAGCAATCACTGTATCATCAAATGTTTGATGCAGAAAAATTAAATATAGAATACAAATTCATTTGAAGTTTTGTAATTATTGTGTTACTTTTTTTTTTTTGAAAAATGGGGTTATAACAAGTGAATCTTATTTGTTTAAAATTGTAAATTTGCACGTTTGATATCATTAATATAGATATCTTAAATCTGTCTAAAAATTATCAAGAGATATTAGTCTCAATTAATTTTTTTTCTTTAAAGACTTACTTTAGATTTTATTTTAAAACTATTTATTATATTCTACTTTAGAAGTATTTATTTTAATTTTTTTATTTTATTTTGAAACTTCTTATTTTATTTTATGTACATTGTGTTATTGTATTTATAGTAGAGTTATTTTCCAAATATATGTTGACTGTTTTAGTTTTATGTATACCATTACATCATGAAATTTCACACCTTGCTTTCATTATAAAAAACTTCCTTAGTATAATTAAACAAACCTCAAAAGATATAAGATAATTTTAATTATTTTCCTAAATAAAATCAACATTTACAAAATTGAACTAAAAGTTTATTTGTATGATACTTCAATGTAAAATTAGCCATTGATTTAAGGATAGTAATACAAGGTGTTGTACCCATAATAATTTTTTGCTTCAATAAGGCATTTTGCTAAAAACGAGCTAAATCATGCATAATTGTTGTCAAAAATCCATTTTAGGTCAAACAAAACATAGTCTACAAGGTGTGGTACCCATAATAATTTTTTGCTTCAATAAGGCATTTTGCTAAAAATGAGCTAAATCATGCAAAATTGTTGTCAAAAATCCATTTTAGGTCAAACAAAACATAGGCTTTTTGTGGGTTTATGTCAAGGAAGATACTTGCAAAATTCTGAAAATTTGAAAATTAGGGTTTCAAACCCCTGTTTTTAGGAAAACCCCTAAAAATAGGACCTTTCCAAAATTAGTTGAAAATGATTTTGATAGGATAAATTGGCTTCACGATTACACTGGTCAAGTCAAAATCACCAAAAAGTTTGTTTTACTCTGGTGGGTCTATTTTCATTTTTCAGGAGAAAAGCTAGGACCTCCGCGGCCATTAATGACAGATGGCCAGTACTAGGTTTTGAAATCTAAGCCTTAAGAGCTTCAAGGAATAATCCATGGTGAAAGATGCTTGAAAAGATGCTTTGCGATGGAGGGGATTTTCAAAAGTGAAAAATGCTAAAAATATTCCAAGTCTGGAGAATGCACGCCTTGCTACAAGGAAGAGGCTACGTAGTCAAATGCCTTAGCCATTTTTCAATCACACGTACACACAACATGGTGAAAGCAATTGCTCTAGTCAACGCGTCTGCGTCATCAACAACGGTGATCAAGTCAGTCAAGCTACAACGGTAAACACGAAGCGCGAAGAGGTGAAGATCTTAAAGGAAATGATGAAGCTACAATCAAAAGAGCCCCTGTTGACCAGGGGTGCCCATGAGTTCAAGAGGTCAAAGGCAGTCATCAAGTCTTGCTAAGACAGTCATCTCCTTTGTAATTTTGTTGGCTTTCCAATGCATCATCAAGCAAATTCACCCAATTCATTGATCATTGACAACGAAGGCGAAGACAAAAGATGCTGAAAGCAAACAACATAAAAAATAGCAGTCAAAATATAAAAAAGAGCCCCTGTTGATCAGGGGTGCCCAAGAATGAGACTATCCAAATGTCAGTTTTTGAGTAAGCTTATCTCCAAGTGATCTCGATGTCAACGCAGCTTTGCAACGAACCTGTTCACCAGTCTACGAGACGCATCAAACGACGACAGTTGTTGATCATTCGAGCATGTGAAACAGAGGGTAAATCAATGAACATCAAAGCAAAAGAGCCCCTGTTGATTAGGGGCGCCCATCATTCGGGGCAACCAAATGGAGTTTTCAGCAATTGCTTTCTTCAAGGCATCTACTTAGCATCCTTTCAGCTTTGCGACCAATCTAGTTGCATGCTCACAGGACCTGTCCAACATTCACAAACAAAGATCAAGTAGAAAACACCAAAGATGAAGGCGAGATGAAAGACATAAAAATTTGACTAAGTGTTAAGGAAACTGCACCTTCCTAGAAATAGGCGCCCAACTTTTTGGGTAATTAGATGTAGTCTGTAAGCTCAGTAACCTCCAAGATAACCTTCTCCTTTTTGATCAATCTCAACAATGACACCATCAACAAAGACAACGGACAAATCAAACATCTAACAGCATAGATCAAACTGGGACCGTTCGTGAAAGTTTGCAACATGAAAGTCACAAGTCAAAAGGTCAAAGGCGCCCCTGCAAGCCAGGGGCACCCAAGCTTTTGAAGTACCTAAATCAACTTTCAGGATTCACGAAGCCAATCATCCTTTTCGAGACTAAGCTGGTTATCCATCCTACATTTCAGCAGGATCACCAGAATCATCAGTCATTGGTGATCTCATATCAGAGCACGAAGTGTCAAACTAGAGGAATTGAAGAACACTCAAGAAAATTGACTAAGTCTGGTGAAAAATAAAATGAGTTTACAATTTTCAAACTCATATGCACAATTTATATGATAAGAAACTCAATAAACTAATAGCTCTTAACTATTGACTAATATGTGGTCATTGTAGTTAGAAGTAAATTACGAAGGTCATATAAGACATCTTACTATTATTCATACATAAGACATTCATATTATCATGAATTGAAAACATTTTTTTTTGCAAAGACATTAATAATACATAAGATCTATAAGAGATCAAGTCAAAAGTTTTATTACAAATCCCACTGACAAAAAAATGTTTGAATATTATATTATATTCTCATAAAGATGCCACCAATCCATTATATTTTTGCTTCCAGAAATGTTTATCAGCATACTTCAACTTTATAAAATTATGATGGCCATGTACAGTTTGAACCACCAAGCTCTTGAAAGTAAACACCTCCCTTATGGTGCCATATAACTTCTCCTACTACACAAACGAATCCCTTTGTTACTTTCCTACTCTGGGAAGAGACCAATTTGATGCTCCAATATAGAGGAATTTAAGACATAACTAGCTATATGAAGAGTCATGTCCCTTTTTTTCTAAGTCTTTATTAAGAGTTTGAAGGAAGGTTCTCTTTGTCTCCGAAAAATGTGGGATAGAGGTTAAATACTCCGGTCTGCACGTATTTGTATGATTATTAGAAGGAAAGTGCAAGCTAGCATGTCTGGCTGAACCATTTGTATCTAGTGAATGAAGAACTGGTAAATGTAAGAGCATCTAAGCTGTGTCCAAAGTCTTTATTTAAGTGAAACTGTGTACATGTGATGCATCAAAAAGCTCTTGCTATTTTCTTCTGTGTATGAGTATGATGTAAATAATTTGTAATTATAACATTGTTTTTCATTGGGGGTCTTAATATTGATTTACAAAAGCCGATTTATTATTTTCTTTGAGCTTTTTTATGAATAGCATTTAAGGTGGATTCTCTATCAAGGGGATCAAGAAGTATACAATGTTAGCAGCGGTCACATCTCGTGTTCTTGCCTAAATTTAATTGATAAGTAAAATAAATTGGTTGTGACCGTTGGATGAACATCTTATGAATATGGACAACTGTTTTTTGAATTAGATGTTATTTTAAATGCTTGAATTTGAAATTGAAATTGAAATTGAAATTGGAATTGAAATGAAATGGAAATAATTATCATGTTGTGATTATGAGTTTAATTTCTTGTATATGTTTTTTTTAAGGACTAACCTATTGACGTGCGACTGAGTACAAAAATATGAGCGAGTAATTGTTGAAGGCGAAAACATGGTTGAGGTAGGGGTATCCTAGCCGCTTGGTAGATGAATGGTAGGATGGAATCTCGAGGCATTCACAAGTAGCATTCATAATTGCATTGCGTATGTTATGATTTCATTGTGATATCTTGGTTTCATCATTGTTTTTGTGTTCTCTAAATATGTCATTGTGTGTTATGGCCTAATTGATGGCTATGTTACGATTATTATGTTAGCAAAAACAGACTTAATTGATGAAGTAAAAATATGTCTTAAGGTATGTTGTTTTCGAAAACTAATGATTGATTTGAAGAATAATTTTTTTTATTTATTATATAAATTCCATGATTTATATTTATATATATTATTAATAATAAGATATTATTATTTTTATATATAAATAAATAAATATATAAATTTTTGTTAGTAAATATATAACTAGTTTTTAAAGTTAATTGCATGATAAATAAAACTAATTTAAGTTGTTATTAATATAGAAATAGTTGTAATTTGTTTCATAAGGAGGTCTTGGAAGCCGTTGCATGCCTTGTGCAAGACTGTCCCTATGGGTTTTATATACCAAAGTGTAGTAGATATTCTAATTATCTAAGCTCTATGCGAGCAAGCTACAAAATTAGCTAATAAGATAACCATATGCAAATGTGAAAAGAGACTTTAATTTAGTCTTGATACAAGGTAAAGGAGACAAAAAAAAGAAAAGAAGAAAAAAAGAAAAAAAGAAAAAAAGAAAGACATTGTATTAAACCATCCCATCACATAACACAATGTGAGAACCGAGACAATTCATAACTTAGAGGCCATGAATGGTGACATATGAAATAGAACACAAGACCAACAAGACTCATTCATTGGGTAATGGAGTTCAATATCCCGTGAAGAGCAATCATTGTATCATCAAATGTTCATGCAGAAAAATTAAATATAGAATACAAATTAATTTGAAGTTTTGTAATTATTGTGTTACCTTCTTTTTCTTTTTTTTTGAAAAATGGGCTTATAGCAAGTGAATCTTATTTGTTTAAAATTGTCAATTTGCATGTTTGAAATTTGTTATCGTTAATATAGATATCTTAAATCTGTCTAAAAATTATCAAGAGATATTAGTCTCAATTATTATTTTTATTTAAAGACTTATTTTAGATTTTATTTTAAAACTATTTATTTTATTTTATGTACATTGTGTTATTGTATTTATAATAAAGTTATAAATACATATGTTGACTGTTTTAATTTTATGTATACCATTACAACATGAAATTTCACACCTTGCTTTCATTATAAAAAGCTTCTTTAATATAATTAAACAAACTTCAAAAGATATAAGATAGTTTTAATTATTTTATTAAATAAAAACAACATTTACAAAATTGAACTAAAAGTTTATTTGTATGATACTTCAACATAGAATTATCCATTGATTTAAGGATAGTAATACATGGGATAAGTGATAAGATGGTTTTCAAAATCAATTGATTATTCATTGCATCACCTATAAAGTTATTACAGAGGATTACAAAGGATTGTAGAGGTAAAAGAGGATCTCATATGATATTTTTTAAACTTAACAAAATTCACCTCTATTATTTGAAGAGAAAGCAAAATTTGCATCTATGATTAGGATTTAAAGTAAACAAATCTGGTTTTAGAAAATATGAGAATTTTTTTTCACTATTTAGTGGTGATAGAGATTATGCAAATATTTTTTATAAAATGAAATGTAATAACAAATGGTTGGTGTGTGTTAAAATGAAATGAGTATGTTTCTTGATTTATAATGATTATGGATATTCTATTATATAATTTATCAACATAAATCCATTTCAATTTTAATGTAAATTGATTGAAAATTTTGTTGTTTTTTTAAAAAATATTAAAAAATAAAATCTCTAGGATTAAAAATTTGAGTAATCATTTGATAACAAATAGAAGTGTATAGAAAATAGTAAACATCAATTTGTAAAATCTTAATATCGATGAAAAATCTAGAAGAGCGAGGATTAAACTCTTGAATACCCTATCTCAAGTATTGTTACAAATGGTTTACTACCTTAGCAAGGCCTTAAAGGACATTCTTTCCCAAGAATACCAATGTCCAAACAAAATATAATTCAACAAGTTTCTCTTACACTCCCTTGATCACTCAATCACGTTACTAAGATTCAGTGGCTAAAGTAATAATAGTTTAACTCAATCGATTTTACAAAAGTATTAAGGAAAACTACTTAATTATAACAAAATGACCCTCTTGTAGGCTTATAAAGAAAATATGAGCAAGAGAACATCAAAGAGAAGCCCATATGATCTTCTTGCAACCAAATTGATAGGATTAAAATCATTCCAACTTCCCAAAACAACATTTACTCTTCTTTTTTTTCCCATGTGTTAGCTCTCAAAAACGCAGGCTGAATGCCTCAAGAGGCTGCCAATCTCTTGATACGTTTTAGGGTAACAGACAAGGTCAAGAGAACTCAACCTTCTACTCTTTAGGTGCTGCTAACTTGGGCGGGTGTACCTTTCTAAAAGAAGCAGACTTAACTTATGATTTATCCTTCTGAAATGCTTTGTCCACAAGGGCAGATGAGAGTGAACAAATGAAATCAAACTTGATAGTAATAGCAACCTTCTGATCTAAATCCTAAAATGCTCAATTAACAGATATAAAGAAATTGAATGAATTCAAATGATGAAATTGCAGAGACCAGTGCCTTGTTGGGTATGCAGAGTCAGATGAAATAGAAGTGGGCAACTTATTATGGCAGAAAATCAAATTGATGGCATATGATCTGTTTATAACTTGTATAAACATGCAAGATTTTGACCACTAAGCTCTACTTTAATAATCCAGATGAATTCCCCCTGATCACTGTGATCAACAAAAAAGATTTAATCTCTAGCTGAGAGAACCAATAGATTAATCACACAGATACAACAAATGTGCACTGATAAATTGAAAATAAGCTTGTTACTTCAATTTAAATAACCAAAAAGAATCAACTTGGAGACAGCTCAGTAATACTTTTCAATAAACTCAACATACAATTGATATCGAAAATAAACTGCCACACCAGCTGAATTTTATTGAAATCGCCATTTGAAAACATGCAACATAGTCTCTGGAATGAGAACTTTATTCTACTGTGTCCATTCCTAATCTACCTACTGTATGATTCTAAAATATGTTCTCTCAATTACAATCGGGAGTGCATATTTATACACCAGCATGAGAAAACATATCGCTTCAAATTCATGTCGGCCCACCGTAGAGATCGGGCAAATTTCACGTCGGCCATCAACTGTATTTAGAAATTCTCATATGTCGGCCCACAGTGTTTGAATCTTTATTAATCACCAATGGAATAGTCACTGAGACAACCAGAAAGTATGTCGAAGGAAATTCAATCGTCAATCATTAGTCATCTCGTGTTCCTCTGTTCTTTGTGTTGTTCGCTTTCGCTGTGACCATTTGTTCGCTATGCCGAAGTCAAGAAGTATCCTTTTGTCCCCTTTGCGTTTTGCCATGACCTTATGCCGTCGGTGAGATGTCATACAACATACATTATGTTTCATCGAGAGCCCCATGTTACGTTCCTTCCAATCGCTGAGATATAAGATATCTCTCACCAATGCGTTCTTTTGTTTCGTTCACAGTCGCCGTAACATTCTGACATTGGAGAGACCTCAGGAAAACCACGTTGAGTTTCACCGAAAATCCTTTATTCATCTTGTGTCGCTGTGACCAAACAATTCTCATCCGACAAGTCTTTTTGTGTTCCATCAGCGAGACTGGAGGTCACTCGCCGAGACCTCATACCGATAGCACTTCGTTATACCGAAAGTCTCCCATAATGTTATTTCCCAGTAGCTGAGACATAAGAAGTCTCTCACCGAAAAGCACTCATTTGACCTTGTCGACAAGACACGACGGGCTTGCTGAGACCCCACATCGAAGCACATGAGTCTTACCGAAAGGTATATCTATTATCAACGGTCGGCAAGACAAGGGAAGTTTGCTATGTCCTTACTTCGAAGAATAGTCTCACACCAAAAAGTTCATTCGTGTGCCGGTCGGGAAGACAAATGGAAATCGCTATGACATCCCACCAATGCGAAATCTCACACCGATAGGCACCCACTTTCACCGGTCGGCAAGATAAAACAACCTCGCTTTGACATTACATCGACACCCAAACTCTTACCGATATATGTATCCCGCCCTGTCGCTGAAACAAAGAAACTGTCATGCCGATAACTGCCAGTAGACGAAATTCAATCGCTGTGACACAAAAAATGTCTTGTCGATAGGCAACACAGACGTTTACAAGCAGAAAGATGGATCGGGGATACCCTGATATTGTCACGCTGATAGGAACCAGAATGTGAAAAATGCATGATCCGATGGAAACTATGGAGCAACATGGGAAAATATGGAGAAAATATGCATGAAGAGGGGGAAATGTGTTCAAGGTAGGACTCACTTGGAAAATTATGAATGTGGACAACATGCAAAATCACTAGATTTTTACAGTTCCAACAGTGGCTCCGTCTGGGGATGAATGATAGTGAGATCATTGCAAGGATCCAGAATCTTTCGGTGAGCAGACTAGACACAAAATGATGAAACAGTGAGCAGAATAGAAGTGGACGGCAATGTAAATGAATGGAAAGTGAATGCAAAATGGAGATGGACCAAAATCCTAAACTACTGTGCATGGAAAAGAATTTTAAAGAGGATAAGCAAGAGTTGTCCATGCACTGGCAGCCCTAAATCCTTTGTATTTCAACTTCACCTGTTCTGAGCTGTTACGATCTGAAACTCAAACCAAGATTTCCCCTGTCAAATACCTGGTTTTGTCTTGAGTTCATCAGATTCTTCTTGAAGATACTCATGCAATCTTTCCTGTCACTGTCATTGCAAGTTCTTAGAGTATCATCATGCTCGGTTTGGCCCAAAATCCATACACCATCTTGCAATTCAAATTCATCATCATCATGGGATAAACCCCTGTTATTTTCAACATTAAAAATGCATGCATATTTGATATAACATTTTATATTATCTCTCTCACTGTTATGAATTATGAAACACTCTCCCAGCTATATTAAAAATTCGTCGTCAAAGTGCTTCTCTTGAGAAACAAAAGACTTTGTCATATCAATGTTGTTTGAGGCAAACAAATCTGACACCTTTTGCACCTCATTGACAATACCATTTGGATACAACACTGGATTATGACTCACATCATCAATATCAAGCATATATGAACCAATCAAATCTGGACCTCTATCATCCTCTTCACATGAGTGAAACATTTCAAAATCACATACCTCATCTTGAATGGACATAGACTTTTGATCAACTCCAATAGTTTCACTATTAACTCGAGAAATGCACTGAGAGTCATAAGAATCATCACACAAAGATCCTTCACTGTCAAAACAAATGCAAGCTGGACACAAAACTTCAGGATCACCTTCATGTATATATTTATGATATTCAAGAGTCAACAAATCTGAAATTTGCTCACTGCTGAGTAAACATATTTCTATATTTTCATTACTGCAGTTATATTCTTCACATTTGTCATCATCAAAAGGAGGCCCAGGATCATCAAAGAATGAAAAATCAGAAACATTACCAGCGTGTTGGGTGAAAATTATGTAATCAACTTTTCGATAGATTACACAACTTGGACTTCAGCCACATCTATGTGAGATGTGAATCTCTCCTCTCGTAAAGGGGAGGCGCCCTTCTTACTGCTAACAGAAGCGATAGTAAAACAAAAAAGTAATTACAAAATGTACACGAAACTTACGGAGTGGGGGGGGTGTGTTACATTCATCCTTCTCTCTTTTTTCAGAGAAGATGTTTACAATGCTTCACCGTTGGAAGTTCACAATTCTTAACAACCTTAAACTAACAACTAGCAGTAATACCAATATCTCTATCTCGTCAAAGCGAAGCGTAGAGATACCAGAAGTGATTAATAATAAACAAATAAAGTAAAAAGGGAAAGCTCACGAAGGCACAAAGTCGTTCCGTAGCTTTTTCAATGTTGGATCTGTGCAGATGTACCGTTTGTCACGTTAGAAGCACAAAGTCTTCTTAGACGCAGCAATTCCTCGAACATCATGAATGATTACAAGCACAAAGTCTTGTAGATCATCCAACAAGAGTATCAAAGAGCACGAACGATTACAAGCACAAAGTCTTGTAGATCTTTTGACAAAAGTATCCAAGAGTATGAATAATTACAAGCACAAAGTCTTGTAGATCATTCAACCAAAACATGCAAGAGCATGAACGATTACAAGCACAAAGTCTTGTAGATCATTCAACCAAAACATGCAAGAGCATGAATGATTACAAGCACAAAGTCTTGTAGATCATTCAACCAAATGATAAACAGAAATACAAATGCAATCTAAATAATAAATACCGTAACACAAAAGTTTACATAAACTACTTAGAGTCCTTCGTATCTTCTAAGCTAATCACCACCCAAACAAGATCTAAACCTACAAAAGTATCGAATCCAAATCTTTAAAGTTTGGCTTTGGTAACTCTCCTTTCTCTTTTTATTAATCTACTATCTATTAGGCGTAAGGAAACGCGAAAGTTTCCTGCAAATTTGGTTTAAAGGGCAGCACCAAGAAAACACTAAAAGGATGAATTTGATAATGGAAACTCTCACATTATATAGAAAGAGGGATGAGAAAAATAGGGAAACCGATTGAGGAAATTAAGGAAAGTTGAAGTAATGACGAGATTCACCTAACTTTGACCAAAGTCAAAGTGTAATTTGTTTCGTGGCCACTGGCATCTTCTGTTCTGTACTATTACTTACAAAAAGACATTCGAAAATGTCAAGAAATATTTACAAGATGCATAAAGGGATGCACCGGAAATGTCTAACACTGGAGAATAGGAAGCTTCTTCATGTTTCTTTGCTTGGGCGCAGAGTCTTCATACTTCTTCCTGGTCTCCTGCATGAACTTTTTATTTGGAAGAACCAAGATCAAAGGACATCACCTTCGGGATCACTTGATGAGATCTGGAGAGAAACTGCAAGGATGGTGAATCAACAGGCGTTAGCAGAAAAAGCAGCATTGGGAAGCGCAAAGCGAGCAACAATGTCGAGCAAGCATGAAACAGAGGATGATGCACAGAAAGCGATGCACGAAGTGGAAAAAACAAGGTTTGGAGCAAAACTGGGAAAAATGGAAGTGTTTTAAGAAAAAACTGGGAAAAGTGTAAGGGCGCTAAAATTCAGCGCCCTTACATCTTTTGGGAATTCAGACTTTGATGGAGGGGCGCTAAAAAATAGCGCTCTTGCATCTTAGTGTTAGAAAAATATTTCAAAGTGCAAGGGCGCACTTTTTCAACGCCTCTGCATCTGAAACATGGTTTTGGAAAATAGATGTAAGGAGAATAGGAGATTAATAAAGAGGAACGACTTACCAAAATGAAACGCGAAGAGTGCTGAAGAGGAATGGCGAAATTCTCAGAAAAAAATGTGTTGGTAGTTTGAAGAAAACTCGCCCAGCATGAAGAGAGGAAAGCCAACGATCATAACAATGAAAATGGCGAATTAAAACACTTTTAAGCAAAAGAGAAAATCGAAAACCTAACTCAAGTCGAGTAATAAATTTAGGCACGAAAAGTGGCACGATTGACGAAAAACACGAAATTCATGAAGAAACGTGCCAGGGCCAAGAAACAGTTTAAGTGTCAGGAAAAAGTGTAATGGCGCTAAAATTTAGAGCTATTACATTTTTAGAATTACATTTTTAGAAATTTCACTTTCATGCAGGGGCGTTAAAATTTAGCGCCCCTGCACTTTTTGTACTTAGCCAAATTTTGGCTTCAGGGTAGGAGCGCACTTTTTCAGTGCCACTGCATTTTTCGTAATTCACTAAGTACGAACAGTGAGACTTCACAAAGGAGCTCGTTTCGAAGGTCTTCACGAGGCGAACATGGGGGAATGCTCGAATTGACTATTCAAGGCTTAGGAACGCATTTCGAGGTGGCCTGAAAATCACTTCGTTATGCATACTTGAACTTCACGAATCCTAGGAAACAGACAAGTTTCGTAGGGGGGTTATCCGTGGAACGAGCGCTGCTAGATTCCGTGATAACACAGCGAAGTCACTTATTCCATCATTTAGTTTGTCTGAAATTATCTACTCTTTGCCATAAAGTGGATTTGAAAATACCTGATATTCATTCTTGGGCACACCTTGGCAAAATATCATCTGATCCTCTTTTATCACTTCATCATACAATGGATTAAAAAAGATTTGGGAATCACTTTCATATGTACAAACCTCTTCCTCACTGAATGTGTCTTCATAGCTTTCAACTGTAGCTAGAGGTATTGAATACTTCCTATCAAATGAATCAACATTTCCAATTGCCTCTTCATCCTAATCTTCATAAGAGGTAGAAGAATCCCTTGATTGCAGATCAAAATCCTCAGGTGCATCCTCACAATTTGAATACTCACTGGATTCCTCACAACATGCACTGCCTTCCCTGTCACTATATGTTATGCAAGAGAGATATTTTGTTCCTTCATCCTCATCATGCAAGTCATCACAAGAATCATACTTACTTGCACATATCTCATCTTCTATTGGAGACATTGTTTGATCAATGCCCTGGTGCCCATCTATTATATCACCCCTGTCATCATACTTTTTCCTGTCTACAGTATTAGCCCATACAGTTAGTTGATCAAGAGAAATTGGTATCCATGATTCAGGCCAATAGATTGGGTTCGGCTCATATACTTTCATAAACTGCTTAATTATTTCAAACTTACTAGGTGGGAACTTAATAGGTATTTTCCTGCAAATATCCATTATTCTGCAAAGCAAAGAGTACCCCGATTCTCCACTATATCTTCTTATGCCAAGAAAGGTATCCAAAAGATTTTTGAAATATTCATCATCTTTAAATTGTTGGTTTTGATACATACCTTGCTGCAGAGTCTGACTGAGTTCTCCAAGTGGGCTAGAGTTATGCTGCATTTGACATTGATCACATTGACATTGCACTTGACACTGATCACATTGACATTCTTGATAACTTGCCAATCTTTGTCCAGGTGGGATTGGATAAACACTTACTTGCTCTGATGGCTGTGGAGAATAGGTGCTTAGTTGTGCATGATATGTATTGTCTCCATTGTAGAAATTTCCAATTGTATTATCAGGCGCTTGAGGGGCCCAATAACTTCCTGCATTTGTGTAATCGTTTGTTCCATATACAAATTCCATTCTTCATCAAACTTTTTTCAGAGTCGCCACCTACTTTTCGAAAAGTAGGAAAATGATTATTTTGATCTTTTCCCCAATGGAACCACTCTTTCTAAAATTTGTCAAATTACAACTTTTCCTCCAATGACTCTATAATGTGGTCTTCAACCGAATTTTCTAATATAATCCCCAGCAGATTCGCCAATTTGTTAGCTCTAAAAAATGCAGGCTGAATGCCTCAAGAGGCTACCAATCTCTTGATACACTTTAGGGTAACAGACAAGGTCAAGAGAACTCAACCTTCTACTCTTTAGGTGTTGCTAACCTGGGTGGGTGTACCTTTCTGAAAAAAGCAGACTTAACTTATGATTTATCCTTCTGAAATGCTTTGTCCACAAGGGCAGATGAGAGTGAACAAATGAAATCAAACTTGATAGTAATAGCAACCTTCTGATCCAAATCCTAAAATGCTCAATTAACAAATATAAAGAAACTGAATGAATTCAAATGATGAAATTGCAGAGACCAGTGCCTTGTTGGGTATGCGGAGTCAAATGAAATAGAAGAGGGAAACTTATTCTGGTAGAAAATCAAATTGATGGCATATGATCTGTATATAACTTGTATAAACATGCAAGATTTTGACCACTAAGCTCTACTTTAATAATCCAGATGAATTCCCCCTGATCACTGTGATCAACAAAAAGGATTTAATCTATGGCTGAGAGAACCAATAGATTAATCACACAGATACAAAAAATGTGCACTGATAAACTGAAAATAAGCTTGTTACTTCAATTTAAATAACCAGAAAGAATCAACTTGGAGACAGCTTAGCAATACTTTTCAATAAACTCAACATACAATTGATACCGAAAATAAACTGCCACACCAGCTGAATTTTATTGAAATTGCCATTTGAAAACATGCAACATAGTCTCTGGAATGAGAACTTTATTCTACTGTGTCCATTCCTAATCTACCTACTGTATGATTCTAAAATCTATTCTCTCAATTACAATCGGGAGTGCATATTTATACACCAAATGAGAAAACATATCGCTTCAAATTCATGTCGGCCCACCGTAGAGATCAGGAAAATTTCACGTCGCCATCAACTGTATTTAGAAATTCTCATATGTCGGCCCACAGTGTTTGAATCTTTATTAATCACCAATGGAACAGTTGCTGAGACAACCAGAAAGTATGCCGAAGGCAATTCAATTGTCAATCGTTAGTCATCTCGTGTTCCTCTGTTCTTTGTGTTGTTCGCTTTCGCCGTGACCATTTGTTCGCTATGCCGAAGTCAAGAAGTATCCTTTTGTCCCCTTTGCATTTCGCCATGACCTTATGCCATCGGTGAGATGTCATACAACATACATTATGTTTCATCGAGAGCCCCATGTTACGTTCCTTCCAATCGCTGAGACATAAGATATCTCTCACTGATGCGTTCTTTTGTTTCGTTCACAGTCGCCATAACATTCTGACATTGGAGAGACCTCAAGCAAACCACGTTGAGTTTCACCGAAAAGCCTTTATTCATCTTGTGTCGCTGTGACCAAACAATTCTCATCCGACAAGTCTTTTTGTGTTCCATCAGCGAGACCGGAGGTCACTCGCCGAGACCTCATACCGATAGCACTTCGTTATACCGAAAGTCTCCCATAATGTTATTTCCCAATAGCTGAGACATAAGAAGTCTCTCACCGAAAAGCACTCATTTGACCTTGTCGGCAAGACATGACGGGCTTGCTGAGACCCCACATCGAAGCACATGAGTCTTACCGAAAGGTATATCTATTATCAACGATCGGCAAGACAAGGGAAGTTCGCTGTCCTTACTTCGAAGAATAGTCTCACGCCGAAAAGTTCATTCATGTGCCGGTCGGGAAGACAAATGGAAATCGCTATGACATCCCACCAATGCGAAATCTCACACCGATAGGCACCCACTTTCACCAGTCGGCAAGATAAAACAACCTCGCTTTGACATTACATCGACACCCAAACTCTTACCGATATATGTATCCCGCCCTGTCGCCGAAACAAAGAAATTGTCATGCCGATAACTGCCAGTAGACGAAATTCAATCGCTGTGACACATAAAACGTCTTGCCCACAGGCAACACAGACGTTTACAAGTAGAAAGATGGATCGGGGAGACCCTGATATTGTCACGCTGATAGGAACCAGAATGTGAAAAATGCATGATCCGATGGAAACTATGGAGCAACATGGGAAAATATAGAGAAAATATGCATGAAGAGGGGGAAATGTGTTCAAGGTAGGACTCACTTGGAAAATTATGAATGTGGACAACATGCAAAATCACCAGATTTTTACAGTTCCAACAGTGGCTCCGTCTGGGGATGAATGATAGTGAGATCATTGCAAGGATACATAATCTTTGGGTGAGCATACCAGACACAAAATGATGAACTAGTGAGCAGAATAGAAGTGGACGGCAATGGAAATGAATGGAAAGTGAATGCAAAATGGAGATGGACCAAAATCCTAAACTACTGTGCATGGAAAAGAATTTTAAAGAGGATAAGCAAGAGTTGTCTATGCACTGGCAACCCTAAATCCTCTATATTTCAACTTCACCTGTTCTGAGCTATTATGATCTGAAACTCAAACCAAGCTTTCCCCTGTCAAATACCTAGTTTTGTCTTGAGTTCATTAGATTCTTCTTGAAGATACTCATGCAATCTTTCCTGTCACTGTCATTGCAAGTTCTTAGAGTATCAGCATGCTCGGTTTGGCCCAAAATCCATACACCATCTTGCAGTTCAAATTCTTCGTCGTCATGGGACAAACCCCTGTTATTTTCAACATTCAAAATGCATGCATATTCAATACAACATTTTATATTATCTCTCTCACTGTTATGAATTATGAAACACTCTCCCAGTTGTATAAAAAATTCATCGTCAAAGTGCTTCTCTTGAGAAACAAAAGACTCTGTCATATCAATGTTGTTTGAGGCAAACAAATCTGACACCTTTTGCACCTCATTTACAATACCATTTGGATACAACACTAGATTATGACTCACATCATCAATATCAAGCATATATGAACCTATCAAATCTGGACCTCTATCATCCTCTTCACATGAGTGAAACATTTCAAAATCACATACCTCATCTTGAATGGACATAGACTTTTGATCAACTCCAAAAGTTTCACTATTAACTCGAGAAATGCACTGAGAGTCATAAGAATCATCACACAAAGATCCTTCACTGTCAAAACAAATGCAAGCTGGACACAAAACTTCAGGATCACCTTCATGTATATATTTTTGATATTCAAGAGTCAACAAATCTGAAATTTGCTCACTGCTGAGTAAACATATTTCTATATTTTCATTACTACAGTTATATTCTTCACTTTTTTCATCATGAAAAAGAGGCCCAGGATCATCAAAGAATGAAAAATCAGAAACATTACCAGGGAAGTCACTTATTCCATCATTTAGTATTATCTCCTCTTTGCCATAAAGTGGATTTGAAAATACCTGATATTCATTCTTGGGCACACCTTGGCAAAATATCATTTGATCCTCTTTTATCACTTCATCATACAATGGATTAAAAAATATTTGGGAATCACTTTCATATGTACAAACCTCTTCCTCACTGAATGTGTCTTCATAACTTTCAACTGCAGCTGGAGGTATTGAATACTTGCTATCAAATGAATCAACATTTCCAATTGCCTCTTCATCCTGATCTTCATAAGAGGTAGAAGAATCCCTTGATTGCAGATCAAAATCCTCAGGTGCATCCTCACAATCTAAATACTCACTGGATTCCTCACAACATGCACTACCTTCCCTGTCACAATCTGTTATGCAAGAGAGATATTTTGTTCCTTCATCCTCATCATGCAAGCCATCACAAGAATCATACTGACTTGCACATATCTCATCTTCTATTGGATACATTGTTTGATCAATTCCCTGGTGCCCATATGTGATATCACCCCTGTCATCATACTTTTTCCTGTCTACAGTATCAACCCATACAGTTAGTTGATCAAGAGAAATTGGTATCCATGATTCAGGCCAATAGATTGGGTTTGGCTCATATACTTTCATAAACTGCTTAATTATTTCAAACTTACTAGGTGGGAACTTAATAGGTATTTTCCTGCAAATATCCATCATTATGCAAAGCAAAGAGTACCCGGATTCTCCACTATATCTTCTTATGCCAAGAAAGGTATCCAAAAGATTTTTGAAATATTCATCATCTTTAAATTGTTGGTTTTGATACATACCTTGCTGCAGAGTCTGACTAAGTTCTCCAAGTGGGCTAGAGTTATGCTGCATTTGACATTGATCACATTGACATTGCACTTGACACTAATCACATTGACATTCTTGATAACTTGCCAATCTTTTTCCAGGTGGGACTGGATAAACACTTACTTGCTCTGATGGTTGTGGAGAATAGGTGCTCAGCTGTGCATGATATGTATTGTCTCCATTGTAGAAATTTCCAATTGTATTATCAGGCGTTTGAGGGGCCCAATAACTTCCTGCATTTGTGTAATTGTTTGTTCCATATACAAATTCCATTCTTCATCAAAAAAAATTGAGTCGCCACCTACTTTGCAAAAAGTAGGAAAATGATTATTTTGATCTTTTCCCTAGCGGAATCACTCTTTCTAAAATTTCTCAAATTACAACTTTTCTTCCAATGACTCTATAATGTGGTCTTCAACTGAATTTTCTAATATAATCCCTAGCAGAGTCGCCAATTTGTTAGCTCTCAAAAACGCAAGCTGAATGCCTCAAGAGGCTGCCAATCTCTTGATACGCTTTAGGGTAACATACAAGGTCAAGAGAACTCAACCTTCTACTCTTTAGGTGCTGCTAACCTGGGCGGGTGTACCTTTCTAAAAGAAGCAGACTTAACTTATGATTTATCCTTCTGAAATGCTTTGTCCACAAGGGCAGATGAGAGTGAACAAATGAAATCAAACTTGATAGTAATAGCAACCTTCTGATCTAAATCCTAAAATTCTCAATTAACAAATATAAAGAAACTAAATGAATTCAAATGATGAAATTGCAGAGACTAGTGCCTTGTTGGGTATGCGAAGTCAGATGAAATAGAAGTGGGCAACTTATTCTGGTAGAAAATCAAATTGATGGCATATGATCTGTTTATAACTTGTATAAATATGCAAGATTTTGACCACTAAGCTCTACTTTAATAATCCAGATGAATTCCCCCTGATCACTGTGATCAACAAAAAAGATTTAATCTATGGCTGAGAGAACCAATAGATTAATCACACAGATACAACAAATGTGCACTGATAAATTGAAAATAAGCTTGTTACTTCAATTTAAATAACCAGAAAGAATCAACTTGGAGACAACTTAGCAATACTTTTCAATAAACTCAACATACAATTGATACCGAAAATAAACATCCACACCAGTTGAATTTTATTGAAATCGCCATTTGAAAACATGCAACATAGTCTCTGGAATGAGAACTTTATTCTATTGTTTCCATTCCTAATCTACCTATTGTATGATTCTAAAATCTGTTCTCTCAATTACAATCGGGAGTGCATATTTATACACCAGCATGAGAAAACATATCGCTTCAAATTCATGTCGGCCCACCATAGAGATCGGGCAAATTTCACGTCGACCATCAACTGTATTTAGAAATTCTCATATGTCAGCCCACAATGTTTGAATCTTTATTAATCACCAATGGAACAGTCGCTGAGACAACTAGAAAGTATGCCGAAGGCAATTCAATCGTCAATCGTTAGTCATCTCATGTTCCTCTGTTCTTTGTGTTGTTCGCTTTCGCTGTGACCATTTGTTCACTATGTCGAAGTCAAGAAGTATCCTTTTGTCCCCTTTGCGTTTCACCATGACCTTATGCCATTGCTGAGATGTCATACAACATACATTATGTTTCATTGAGAGCCCCATGTTACGTTCCTTCCAATCACTGAGACATAAAATATCTCTCACTGATGCATTCTTTTGTTTTGTTCACAGTCGCCGTAACATTTTGACATCAGAGAGACCTCACACAGACCACGTTGAGTTTCACCGAAAATCCTTTATTCATCTTGTGTCACTGTGGCCAAAAAATTCTCATACTGACAAGTCTTTTTGTGTTCCATCGGTGAGACCAGAGGTCACTCGCCGAGACCTCATACCGATAGCACTTCATTATACCGAAAGTCTCCCATAATGTTATTTCCCAGTAGCTGAGACATAAGAAGTCTCTCACCGAAAAGCACTCATTTGAACTTGTCGGCAAGACATGACAGGCTCGCTGAGACCCCACATCGAAGCACATGAGTCTTACCAAAAGGTATATCTATTATCAGCGGTCGGCAAGACAAGGGAAGTTCGCTATGTCCTTACTTCGAAGAAGAGTCTCATGCCAAAAAGTTCATTCATGTGCCGGTCAGGAAGACAAATGGAAATTTCTATGACATCCCACCGATGCAAAATATCACACCGATAGGCACCCACTTTCACCAATCGGAAAGATAAAACAACCTCGCTGTGACATTACATTGACGTCCAAACTCTTACCGATATATGTATCCTGCCCTATCGCCGAAACAAAGAAACTGTCATGCCGATAATTGCCAGTAGACGAAATTCAATCGCTGTGACACATAAAACGTCTTGCTGATAGGCAACACAGATATTTACAAGCAGAAAGATGGATCGGGGAGACCCTGATATTGTCACACTGATAGGAACTGGAATGTGAAAAATGGATGATCCGATGGAAACTGTGGAGCAACATTGGAAAATATGGAGAAAATATGCATGAAGAGGGGGAAATGTGTTCAAGGTAGGACTCACTTGGAAAATTATGAATGTGGACAACATGCAAAATCACCAAATTTTTATAGTTCCAACACCATGTGAGATGGGTTTGATAGTGTCTAAGTGCATATATGTCAACTATGTTACACAAGAAAAGTTAGAGTAGGGTCAAATTGGATGAGACAGACTAAGGTCAAACTTGTCATTCATGCTTTGTTCATATCTAACTTCAACACCTTGTGTCTCTAAATCACTTAGTTCACGTCTATTTATATGTTTCCTACCAATCTGGACCATTCATTATCATGAGAGATGGGTTCTTGTGAACCAATACTCATGAACATATGGGTCAATGAGTTTGACTCTTAAAACTACACAGTTGAATCCTGATAGCAATATCACAATTTGAAACACTGTGGAAAATACCTCCTACTTATCAATTTTGTTTTAGTTATTTTCTTACTTAAATGATTCAACTTAAGAGAGAAGTTCAAGGATGAGTTTTGAAAACATTATGTGACTAAGCTATCTTATTACACACACTTAATTGGTTCATTTTTTATCACACCTTCTCAATTATAAGACTTTAGGATCCACAAAAGCTAGGAACATGCTAGATGAGGAGCCATGCTCCATATTCTCTCTTGGAATGCTATTGGCCTTGCATACCCCTCTTTTTAATCCAACTTGACAAGTTCCCTTAAGCTAATGGCACCGCATTTTTATTTTCTCTTGATTTGGGTTAGTAGAATTACTAGAACAAGGTTCACATTCAACACTTTTTTCAATATTTAAAAGAAGTAAAAGTATTTTCCCACTATCATTCTTATGGAACTTTTTCCTCAAAGTGGAAATAAAGATATTAAAGCATTAAAAAAGGAGATCAAAAAATAAAAAGGATAAATGATCATTTGGTTAAAATGGAGATTAATGAAGAATATTTATGAAAACTCTTTTAAAAGGGAGGAATAGTTATATTTATTAAATATTAATTAAAAACAAGCTTTGTGAAAGAGTGTGATAGTTTAGAAACCAACCCTTAAGGCTTATATAAATCATTTACATGAGACTTAGAAAAGAAAAGAAGATCAGTCAAGGAAGAAGAAAGTGGCTTGGTGGGGCTATGAACATTAGAGAAGGGGCACACAAAGTGTGTCCAACTTGAGGTACAAAGTACACTCGGGATTGTCCTAGTCAAGGCTATGTGCTCATAGGCACACCTTTTTGTGCGAGTAGGCACAAATTGTGTTTTTATGCAGGTCCTCCAACGTGTTCCATAACGAGAGCCAATACCAATGACATATTCCAAGGGTGAGAGTGACTTTTCCAAGAGCTCTGATTTAGATAAGTATTGAAAGTCATTGATACTAAAAAATATTGGAATATTATGATTATGATAATTTTATTGAATCATGTGGTTGTGTTATTCAATTTATTATGTTAATTACCTTTTAGAGTTCTTATAAATTATCACATGTATAGTGTATTTTGTTATTTATACCTAGTTTGATAACATTACATATTGCAAATTATGTTAACTCTAGCATTAACCATATTTGAATCCATTTCAAATACTTAATTAACTTTGGAAGAAAAGTAGCATTACATTTTGGTATCAAAGCCCAAAAGAACCTAGTGGATATCATATCTTAAAAGAAAATTGTTTCGTTCCAATCATCTCATTCTAACAATAACAACATTTACATACAAGAGAAATTCCTTTATAAATCTCTAAATTATTTGGTAAAAACATATATCCTTAGAAAATAAAATGAGTTTACAATTTTCAAACTCATATGCATAATTTATATGATCAAAAACTCAATAAACTAATAGCTCTTAACTATTGACTAATATGTAGTCATTGTAGTTAGAAGTAAATTATGAAGGACATATAAGACATCTTACTATTATTCATATATAAGACATTCACATTATCATGAATTGCAAACATACTTTTTGCGAAGACATTAGTAGTACATAAGATCTATAAGAGATCAAGTCAAAAGTTTTATTACAAATCCACTCACAATTTTTTTTTGAATATTAGATTATACTCATAAAGATGTCACCAATCCATTATGTTGTTGCTTCCAAAAATGTCAGTCAACATACTTCAACTTTACAAAATTATGATGGCCATGTAAAATTTGAACCACTGAGCTCTAGAAAGTAAACACGTCCCTTATCGTGCAATATAAATTATCCTACTACACAAGCAAACCCCTCTGTTACTTTCCTACTTTGGGAAGAGACCAATTTGATGCTCGCTTGGTATCATCTAATATAGAGGAATTTGAGCATAACTAGCTAGGGGAGAGGGGCCGAAACGTGCGATGGGACATGAGCTCGTTGGGACCCACACATATACGTTGGTCGTCCACAAATTACGAAAAAAAACTTGCATAAATAGGTACGATGAGATCAAACACAAATTAGATATTAAATGCACACATAATCGTATATATTTGTCAACAAAATGAGTACACACTGGAAGCCAAACATGACGAAGTGTATCCAACTTGTATTTGAAAAAACACCATAGCAATCCAACATGGAAACAAAATAGCCAAAACATAAAAGTTTGCACCCTTCCCCATAAACATTCAAACCCAACTGTCACACCAATCCAGGCATCACTTACACATTAATCACAACTACACAACATAAACAAGGTGCCAAGTCAACACAATTCAAACCCATTTGACCCATCTTTGACTGAAATGCAAACCCATTACAACCATGTTTCCCACCATAGCATAACCAAACCAACACACAAATTCATATGCCTGTCTCTTCAACCATGAGACCTACAACACGTATCAACATGATTTTGTCCCATCTTGCCAAGTAGGGTGTGCATGTATTGGCCCCGAACTCAAATATCCCACCTACATCCATTTTTATGAGCTGTAAGGCCACTATTATTCAAAAAAAGTTATGGAAACAATTACAAACACTCCACCAAACCAATCAACTCAAGAATTAATGGCCAAAATCAATCAAATCTGGAAATTCATATCACCCAGAATTCAAATTTGAAATAGTACAACAATTTAACTTGCCACACCAAACAAGCATCAATCAGATTCAAATAATTCCCAATTCAAATAGTCATGAAAACCTTCAAGTATTCACTTATTCTGCAATGAGGGACATAAGAAAAGGAGTGACAAGCACATAATTGACCGACTCAATAGCAAGGGGAGGCAACAACTCATATTCTAGTGCACCAACATCCATATTGTTCCAGGTATTCCTCTGAGAGTTTTCCATTCATAAGCTTTATATTGATCTTCACTACAACCATTACAGTCATAGGTTTTTATTTATGTTTCCCTAGGGTTTATATTGCAAATATTACAATCATAGGTTAGCATTTGTGTTTCCCTAGGGTTTATATTACAAATATTACAGTCATAGGTTAGCATATGTGTTCCCTAGGGTTTATATTACAAATATTATAGTCATAGTTTACCATATAAAGCTTTCCCTAGGGTTTATATTGTAAATATTATAGTCATATGTTAGCATATGTCTTCCCTAGGGTTTATATTGCAAATATTACAGTCATAGTTTACCATTTCTGTTTCCCAAAGGTTTATATTGCAAATATTATAGTCATAGTTTACCATTTTTTCCCCTAGGGTTTATATTACAAATATTACAGTCATAGTTTACCATTTCTATTTCCCTAGGGTTTATATTGCAAATATTTTAGTCATAGTTTAATATTTATGTTTCATTAAGGTTTATATTGCAAATATTAGTCATAGTTTAGCATTTCTATTTCATATTCTCATAGGTTCTGCATTATTGTTTATATTGCAAATATTACAGTCATAGTTTAGCATTTATGTTTCATAGGTTCTACATTATCATTCACTCTACTTATCTCATTCTTATAGGTTCTACATTATCATTTATATTGTAAATATTATAGACATAGTTTAGCATTTTTGTTTTATAGCTTTTGCATTATCATACACTCTACTTATCTTATTCTCATAGGTATCATTTATATTGTAAATATTATAGTCATAGTTTAGCATTTTTGTTTCATATGTTCTACATTGTCATAGAATCTGCTTATCTTATTCTCATAGGTTCTGCATTATTGTTTATATTGCAAATATTACAGTCATAGTTTATCATTTATGTTTCATAGGTTCTACATTATCATTTACTTTGCTTGTCTTATTCTCATAGGTTTTGCATTATCATTCACTCTAGTTATCTTCTTCTCATAGCTTCTACATTATCATTCACTCTGGATATCTTATTCTCATAGGTTTTGCATTATCATTCACTTAGGTTTTCTTCGATGTTAGTCATTAATTTGAGAGTTTATCTTTTTATTAGGTTTTGTTTCATCTTTTTCATAGGTTTTGCTTCATCAATTCACAAAGATTTATGCCTGTGAATGAGTTCATCATGCACAAGTGAGATTTGTTAAACTCTTACTATTTTTCATTCATAAGCTTTCTATTGTTTCATAGTTAAAATGTGAGTGTGGTTCCCACTTTGTTGTGCATGAGAATGTTTATGTTGTACATGCTTAAGAGATATGAGATTCTTAAACTCTAACTCCCTTGCATACAATGTAATTTTGTGCTTCTCACTCCTCCATTCCTTATGTCACTCACTCCAGAATAAAAGTAACTATGTCAACTATTAATAATATTTCTGAATTTAAATGCAACAAACTAAAAGGAATACACATACAAAAACTAATTAATCTTCAGTTCAAGCATCACTATCTTCATACACATAAAGATAACTGTTCAAGCATTTGTGTTTCATAGGTTCTACATTATCATTCACTTTGGTTATCTTATTCTCATGTGTTCTACATTACAAACTAATTATTCTTTTGTTCAAGCATCACTGTCTTCATACATATAAAGATAACTGTTTGAGCATCACTATTTTGATTGTACTTATTTTGTGTAGATGGCTAAGGATAACGTAGTGGTGACCCGTACTGGGAACAAAAAAAGAAAAGATCCATGGAAAGGTAACCCTCCCACAAATGAGGAGCTAAATTCCCCTTGAAGTAGATCCTGTTGCACAAGTAGAGGAGGTTTCTACTCCTCAAATACCGCAAAAGGTAAAACAAATAGAACAATTGTGGTCTTCGAAAGACATGAAAAGGGCACTCTATGACATTGAGGAGAATGACATGTCAATAAGGGGGGCTTCCAAAAGGTGGAAAATCCCAACAACCACATTGTCCAAATGGCTAGGGGGACTAACAATAACTTCTAAGAAAGGTCCTCCAACAGTCCTCACTAGAGAGGAAGAACATCTTATTGTGGAATGGTGCAAGAAAATTGTTGATGTTGGGCATGGTCTTGAGATAGTCAATCTTAAGGCTGAGGTTGCCCAAATTTGTCAAAATAAGCCAAACCCTTTCACCAATGGGTTCTCGGGGAAGTCTTGGTGGTCAGGCTTCAAGAATAGACATCCTGAACTTGTATTGTGAACTATTGAAGGCCTAGACAAAGATAGGGCATTCAATCGTAGAGCTAATGTTGTAGCTACTTTCTACAATACATTGTCTACAACATATGAAGCACTACCACATGGTCCTCATCGCGTATGGGATTGCAATGAAACTAGCATCTAGGCAGGAAAAAATGGGTCCATGAAGGTGTTGGCCAGAAAAGGTAGTAGGAATGTCTCTTACATTATCCCAAAGAGTTGTGAATGGATAACCATTATATGTTGTGTCAATGCTACTGGGTAGAGCATTCCAAGCTTCTACTTGTTCAAGGGGAGTATGAACATAGATAATTACATCATAGACTACAAACCAAGTGCTTGCATGGAAGCCCACCCCCATGCGTGGATGACTAAATACTTGTTTATAGATTGGTTGACCCACTTCAAAAACTCAGTTCTAAGTGGTGTCTCACCCAACAACAGGCTCTTGCTGATTTTTGAGAAGCATGGAAGCTGTGTAGCACTCAAAACCATCCAGGAAGCAAGAAAAATTGGTGTAGATTTGTTAACATTGTCGTCACACACCTCACATAAGCTACAACCATTGGATGTGAGTGTCTTTGCACCTTTTAAATCTTACTTCAAATTAGAATGTGCAACATTTTTGTCAAAGTTTCCAAACATTGAAGTGAGGAGGACAAAACTTGCAATGTTAGGCAACAAAGTAATGAAAAGAGCTTTGATAGTGTTGTACCCCAAATTAAAATTTTTGCTACACTTAGGAATTTTGAAGAAATGGTCAAAAGTCTTGTCAAAATTGTCAAAAAAGGTCAAAATTGGGGTTTGCATGTCTTGCATGGGGGTCAAAAACTTGAAATTTCCAAAATATGACGATTTGGATTTGCTCAGAGCGACCAAGTCTACAAAACCTAGATCTTAGTTTTTTGGCCCTAAATTTTAGAAAAAAATCTATTTTTAGAAACTTTCTAAAAATATAACTTTTCTGGGTTTTTTGGGTTTCTTTCGAAACGAATGCCAACAAAATTTTCAAAAAATAGAAATTTTAGCTTCTAGGGTTTAAATTGATTTTGATTGGTCAAAAATACTTCCTCATCAGGCTGGTGCAGTCAAAATAGTCAAAAGATCAGTTTTTCCCTAGTGGGTCTATTCTACTTTTTCAGAAGCTTTTCAAGATCTCCAAGGCCATTAATGGAGGTCAATCAACTGCCAGGTCAGGATTCAAACATTCAAGCACTGAACAAAAGATGAGAAATGATGAACACATAGAATGAAGAATGGAGAAGGGGAGCTGTGAAAGTTGAAAAATGCAAAATTTTGGCTAAGTTTGGAAACTTCAGGCGCCCCAGCTCAGCCTAGGTGCCTAGATGATCATGCCTTAGAAAAATTTTCATCTCAAGTAGTCGAGGCAATGGAAAACATAGGAGAAATTTGAAAAATACAAAATAAAAACTGAGTCTGCTAGCCATGGGCGCCCCAGAAGGAGATAGGCACCCAAATTTTTAGGAGATCAAATGATGGAATTAAGGTTTGATGCTCTCGGGGTTTGTTGCTTGAAATATTCTTAGCTCCATAGTGAATCCATTAGCACAGTCATCCGATCAATCAGTCATCCAGAATTCAAGATCAAACAAAGAGGTCTCAACCAAGAAGCAAAATGCAAACCATGAAATCATCAAAAAATATTCTAAGTCTGGTAATGATGGGCACCCCAAGAAGAGATAGATGCTTAGGGTTTTGAAGCACTATATCCAATAGTTAGGATTTGCAAATATGCTCAATCTCTTCAAAATTCTGCCAGCTTCATAGTGAATATCTTATCATGATCATCAGATTTGTCAGCTACCGACAAACTCAGAATGAACAAAAGGCATAACATGAGGTCTCAAGCTTCAAGGTTGAAAACTGAAGAAAAATGACTAAGGTTGGAGATCTTGGGTGCCCCAGAAGGAGATAGGCACCTAATATTTTGGGGCATCAAATGAATGAATTTGCAGTCACAACCTCCAACATGATTCCTTCAGTCTTGATCAAGCTCTCCAACGTAATCGTTAGCTTGGTCATTGCAGTTGACAAGCATTAGATATCACCAACTGATCAGAGAGGTAAACCATGTAAAATGTCAAATTCAAAAGAAAAGTGTAAAAAACTCAAAAAAAACTAACCCCAGAAGAGTTGGGTGCCCTAGGTAGCAAGGGGCGCCCAAGCTTTTGAGGCCCCAAATTTAGTTTTTAGAGGATACGGCCTCCAAAGAACCCCCTTCAAAATTCATCAGGCTATCCAATGAGCCTAGCAAACAGTTCATTGGACTCTTGGATCATCCAGAATTGCAAAATCATCAGAAGATCAATGAAAGCAAGAAAAACTTGAAGAACATAAAAATGGCTAACACTGGTGAGCCTGAGCGCCCTAGGTAGCCAGGGGCGCCCAACTTTTTGAGGGGTCAAATAATGTTTTTATTAGAAGTATCCTCCAGGACAACTTCGTCAGATTCACTTTGACTCCGTGATGGATCATTCTACCAGTGCACAACATCAACCAAGCTCTTGGAAATCAAGATCAAAGCAAGCAAAAAAATTGAAAATGGTGAAAAATGGCTTGTCTGGAGAGGAAAAGTGCCCCAGGAGGAGATTGTCGCCCAAGGCTCAATACCTTAGTTAATTTTTCCAAGTTTTATCTTTCAACATCATAAAGTATCCAAGTTCGATGCACCTGCTCAGGATTGGCTTCAAGAAGTTTTAAAGCTGGAGAATGGAAGCAACTTTTATCCTAAAAACCTATTTAAGAAAGATTTTTTCTTCCATTATTCATTTTTGTAGGTTGGCATCTAGAACAAGAAGATTTTTCCTTTTCTCTCAATGAAGATTTGAAGATCCAAACAACATGCTTTTTCAGTGTTCTTCGTGGTGACGAGATCAGTGAGAAAGGAGGAATGCTTTTTCATGCTCCAAACTTCTAGGGAGTTGCTTTTTCAAAACAATCACTCAACATTTTCCATTTCTGGTCACATGGGTCTCTCCGCTTTTTCATCCTCTTCAACATTGAGAAACTTTTCCCTATTCTAGAAACTACTTTTTGGCCACTTTTTTAGGATGGATTTAGCTTTTTCAGTTTTTGAGCATCTGGGTTTCTTCGGCACGTGATTTTCTACAAAACCCAGGTCCCAAATTTTTTAGAGAAGCTGCTTTTTCAAGACAGGTCAACATCCTATTTTTAGCAGCACTCTGGGGGATGTGGACAAGATGTAAAGCAACATTCATCTAGAAGCTTTCTTTCTATTCTTGTCTCAATTCTTATCTACTCTTTGAAGAAGAGAAAGAAAACAAAATGTAATAATTGGCATTTCCTGTTTTTATGCTTTCTTAGATGGATAGATGTTTATCTTGTTTAGTTTTAGAAATAAAGCGCTTGCATGTTGGCAAGCTGAGTTGTAAAAGCAAAGGGATAGTAGGGTTCCCTACTGTTGACGACAATTTTACTCACAACAAACAGGGCGAATAAATTTTTCATAGACAAGACCGCAAAGAGCCTATCCTTCTTGAAAGATATGGAACAAAGACAACCAAAGGGGGAATTCTACATTAATAGGGAAAATATTGGCTTTCGTTCAATCCCAAGTCTCTGATAACCAGGTTATGGTTGCACTAGGGTCGCTCTCGGTTACTGATGTGATATTGCTATTAATCTCAAAGGGACTATGGTTATTTCTTGAATATTTTAGGTGTAAATTCCAAATTGAAACAATGAGTTCAAACATCATGAAACCAAAAGATTTTCCATAATATTTCATGAACATCACAAATTCTTTGCTATCACTTAAGTAGATTTAGCATTAAGCATTCAACAAATTTATGGAAAACAAAATATTTTCAATAAAATTTCTTCCATTGATTCAAATTTTGGAACTTTTTCAAATATTTAAACATCTATTCTAAAACAAAGTATAAAAAATGCTAAAAATTAAAAATTTCTCTCAATTATTCTCCATGGATGCCCCAAAGAATTAATTAAAACAAAGCAAACCACTTTATACTTCACCAGATTGCTTTACAACTACATATAAAATGGTGCAAGCTTTTAAAGAGAGGGTTTTGTTTTTGGACACTGAGTAGGTTTTGTATGGACCCTTAAATGGCGCAACATACAGTCTTGTTCAGCTGAACTAAAAAAACCAACTACAAAAGATACTGAGATAGGTAGCTATCTAACAAGCTCTGATATTAATTAATGTCTATGTGCATACAAAGTTTTAAGCTGAAATGGTTTAGAAAATAGGAAAAAAGAACAAAACTTAAAAGTTTATGTTCCTCTGACATCCACAAATTCTGAACCTAAAAATAAAAAAAGGATTCTCTGGCCTTTTATAGAACACAATGCTCAGACAAGATAAGACAAATACATGAGAGGAAATCCAAGGGACCAATCTCGTCAAGGCACGTGGAATGTAGTGACCAATAGGAGAATTGTAATCAAAGTCAATGGAAGTCAACTCCAATCACATGTTGAAGCTCTTTGGGTGTTGATCTAGAATCTTCACCAGGATGATACTTCGAATCATGATAACGTGTAGGGACTTCCCATATATTCAGAATGAACAAGTAGAATTTTTTCCCCCACACATCGCTTGGATCCGGTTCTATCACTCTCGGGAATGGGCTTTCTTGGAAATTAGCATTTGTTTCCACCATATGTGAAATACTGAGATCCCCAACATTCCAGTGGACTCAAAGCCCTCAACATTATAATCTCCCAGAGTAATCGAACCGAACTGAAAATTATTCCATCCATGATTCAAGTTTTCTTGGTCATCCATACCCGAGCTTTGCATCACAATCAATATCTCCTGCAATCACAAATTCCACACAAAGAAAACATTTATAACATCTGATGTAAATGAAACCATTATTTAAATGTTAGTACAACAATCTCATAATCAACACGCCTTTCAAAAGGATATCATAAATCCTCATACATATACCGGATTACTGGGATCATTAGATAATTTTAAAATTTTAACATTTTGATTTCACATTACAACCCAATACCTGGTACCCAGTATTCAACTTTACCCACTTACTTTCCTAGACCTCGGTTATACCAAAACTCCATTATACCAGACTCCTTCATACCAGACTCCTTCATACCAGACTCCTCATACCGGACTGGAGTCTTCCATTCAAATTTGCATTACCTTTTTCCTTTTCCATGTTTCTGGTACCCAGTATCTGGTGCCCGAAACACTTACATTACGAAGTACTTTTATTATCAAATATTTTTCTCTTTCACTTCCGGTGATCTTCCAATTAGCTAGCTTTTACCATAAGAGTTATATTTTTCACTTGGGTCCCCAAGTCTTTTCAGTCTTGGGGTGTGTTGTGAGACCACACAACACCTACCTCTTGCTTGTCTATAAATAAGAGTGCTTGCTCATTATTTTCTTAACGGTTATTGTGATAGAAAATTGCAAGCCTGTAATGCTGCAAGTTGTTATTCAATGTCACTTCGCTTTGTGTAAGAGAAAGTTTGCAAGCCTCTTTAGCTGCAAGTTCTTGTTTAGTGCATTTGTTTTGTGTCAATGTATTTTGGTTTGATGGCTAAACTGTAAGCCTATTTTGCTACAATCCTGCTGTCCCAGAAGTGTAATATTTTGCTCTTGAAATTTGAGAAAATAAAGTCTTGTGCCTACTTTGCTGCCCTGATATAAAGTCTCAGATTTCTGTTTATTTTGTTATTCTTATATGATCTCCATTTCAGGTTGCATTGAAAGTAAGTAGATGTATGTTGGAAAAGAGTTTATTTAAGTATTTTGTCAGAGAATCCTTCCTTGTCCATTTCTAACTCTTTTGCTCTACATTTACTTGAGAAGTTAGAAACATCATTAGAGTAGGCTTAGTCGTAGTTGAAATTCCAAAACAAAAAAGATCAGCTATGGTGCTTAAGTTTTATAACCTTGTGCTCTTAGCTGAACAAAAAGATAGGAAAATTAGTTTTAATTTACTTTCTTAAGCAACATTAGCAAAGAGGGAGCTTCCCCTCCTAATTTGAAGAGTGGTTTATTTGTGCATAGTTGTCTGTTTCTAATCCACATTCTAGAGGTGTGAATTGAAACACCAATAGATAGTTGACAACATCAAAGCTAGGTTTAAAAGGATTGGTATATGGTCACTGAATCTAGATGCACTCATGAATGACATGCATCCCAACGACAAATTTGAGGTCAGCGATGATGTCGATGTAGTGGAAAAAATTCTCATCCTTTCAGGACTTTCTATGTCAAGCGACGATGTGGCACAATTGTAGTCCACTCTTCCAGATGGACATTTGCATACTGCAACAGAAACATGAAAGTCACTTGATAGTTGTTCTGTTGAATCAGTTGCACAAGTGGTGGTTGATGAACAAACCCCTCCCATGGTGGACAACCTTGTTGACCAATTTAGTGAAAGTTTAGCTCTTCCATCAGAAAGTAGCCAACCATCCTAGTTGGTTGAGGGAGCAATGAACTTAGGAATTGATTTGCAAGTCCTAGAATAATAGGATACTTATACTTTCCCATCACCACCACCTACAATTGACCTTTCTCAAGTTGTGCATTACTATGCTCCTTCTTGCAATTCAAATTTATGATGCAATCACGTTGTATCAGAGGACTCATAGGTAGTGGAGAAGAACATTGCCTCATAGTTGGATGAGACAGAACAAACACAAATAGTTTCACACATTAGCAAGTTCCTCAAGCTGCCTTGTGCACATTGTCTGTCAAAATAAATTCAAAGGTGGTGCAATTCGAATCAACAAACAGTCTCAGCTATTGACAATAGATGAGTACATGTGGCTGTTAATGGAGCAAGAGCAAAGGAAGAAAGAGGTTGAGGAGAAAAAATCCAAAAAGAGACAAGAGAACGAGGAGAAAAAGGTAGCAAGAATTGTGGCAGTGGAGTTGAGAGAGAATGCCAAAATTGAGAAGGAGATGCTGCAAAAAGAAAAAAGAGCAGTAGAGATTACAATAGAAAAAAGATAGAGATGCGAAAAAGGAGAAAGAGAGGCTTCACAAGGAATAGGACCAAAAGGAAAAAGAGATTGAGGAGGCACAAAGGGCTTTCCAAAGAGAGAGGCGGTTAAGCACCCCTTGTAATCCGTTGTCTCAAAGAAATGGAGTCTTTTGTGATACTTTCAACATCAATATCCCTCAATTCTCGAAAGCAATTAATTATTCAAGCCTCTCCCAATCTGACTTCAAGGGAACTCAATATCCATATCAAACATCCACTCAGGATGTACAGACATGTCAACCATTGCCCCCAACACATGTCACTTGCACTGAATTTTCCAATCCAAGTCCCAATCATGTAAGCAACACTCCTCATCGACTAGAAGGGGACAAGAACATGGTGAGTGGCACCCCAAGCAGCCAACATCCATTTCCCTACCACAACAACTAGATGCAGCCCCTTTTTTTTTCACATGCAATTCAAGTTTCAAACAGTTTACAATTTTTGATATTTTCAAATGCACCCTAATTGTTGACAGTTTTAAATTTATGATAAGTACAATGCAACGTTATTGTTTGATTTGAAAATTATTTTGATTAGATTGTAATGTGTATTGTATGTGATTTACAATGTGTGTTATTGTTTTTATTTGCAATACATGCTTCTTGGTTGACAATTTTAAATTTATGATAAGTACATATGCAACGTTATTGTTTTGATTTGCAATGTATTATGATTAGATTGCAATGTGTGTTGTATGTAATTTCCAATGTGTGTTATTGTTTTGATTTGCAATGTATGCTTCTTCGTTGAGATTTTTTTATTTTTAGTTTATATTTTTTATTTAATTTTCCACGTGGGATGACACAATTAGTTAATCTAAAAAAACATTCCCAAAAAGACCATGCAACCGTAACGTGCTCACCTGGAATGCCAGTTGTTGCATGGTACAACGTCCAAAGTGGACTACCTTTCCACGTCTAATTCTCTCACTCCGCCACCCTTACACTCCACTGCGTCACATTAATCACTCACCACCCCTTGCTATACTTCTCTACAGTCGTGTTTAATCCATGTCACTTCCTCTAAGCTCCAATGATCGTAGTGCCTCACACAACTTGCCAACTTTAGAGCCTTTCAATCTAGAAACTTCTTAAATTTTCTTCACTTCGATGCCAGAATGTGATCACTTAAGGTCTCTGCAAGTTCCAAACAATGACCACATCATGCGACGCTTAGAATCCAATGTGCCTTCCAGCTTCTTTATATTGTTACATATACATATATGTATATATTTATGCATATGTATAGACATATACATATACATATACATATACAAATTTATATGTATATGTATATGTATATACAAATACATATACATACACACACATATATATATACATATAAATACATATACATATACATATACATATAAATATATATACATATATATATATACATATATATATATATACATATATATATACATATATATATACATATATATATATATACATATATATATACATATATATATATACATATATATATACATATATATCTATATACACATATACATATACACATATGTATATGTATATTTATACACATATAAATATACATAGATACATATATACATATATGTGCATATATCTATTTTGTTGTTGCTCTTCAATTCAGTCATGCAACTATTGTATCTTTTTTAGGTGTCATTGATTAAGTTGGGGGTGATATCTTTTTCATAGGTTATGTTTCATCTTCAATTTAATCATACATCTATTGTAACGAATGTATGCATGTATGTATACGCATATACCTCTTTATACATATCTATTTTATTGTTGTGATTCAATTCAATCATGTAAATGAATGCATGCAAGAAATTGTATATACATCTATGTATACATATATACATATAAACATATATGTATACATATACACATGCATATACATATATGTATATGTATACATATATATATACATATACATATACATATACATAAATGTGTATGTATACATATATTTATTTTGCTACAAATTTTCATTTTAGTAACAAATAATATTGTCAGTTTTGTCAATGCCATAGATAAACTTGAGGGTGTTCTCTTTTTCATAGGTTATGCTTCATCAATTCAGTCAGATAAGCAATAGAGACACAAATATCCTTGGTAAGCAAAATAATGCATGTGAGCAATTCTATATAAATATACACATACATATATATATACATATACATACACATACACATACACATACACATACACATACACATACACATACACATACACATACACATACACATACACATACACATACACATACACATACACATACACATACACATACACATATACATACACATACACATACACATACACATATACATATGTTGGTTTTTTTGGTGCCATAGATAAATTTGGGGGCGTTCTCTTTTTCATATGTTTTGCTTCATCAATTTAGTCATGTAAATATGTATCTATATGCTATACAATTATGTTCTATTGTTCTTCAATTTAGTCATATAAATATTGTTGTTTTGTTCATGTGTACCATCGAAAATTGGATGCACATGTTTTGGCTCCTCTCCCCTATAGAGTCATGGCTATTGTTGCATTCAATAATGAATTAGGGAGACTTGATTTTATGAACGCTCTTCGAATGGAAACCTATGTTGCACTTGTCCACAATTCCATTTGAATTGTGAAGTGTTGCATAGGGAACCATTAAAGGCCTTCACAAAACCAAGTCCCCTAAGTGATTCAAATACATATACATATAGGCAGTGTGAAAGTGATTCAAATAGTTGCAAACTCAAAGGGATGTGCATTAAACATGACTGTACACAAGAATAACAAGGGGCGATGAGAGATTAATGTGAGGAAATATTGGACTAGAAGGGTGGCCAAATTATACAATTCAACGGTGCTATAGATAATTTTGGGGGTGGTTGAATTGTAGACCTTGATGTTGGAACCATCAAAACAATTTTAACTTCCATCCATACAAATATTAAAAACAATTTGCAGCTGGAAATTTTTTACAATGATGAACACAAAAATAGAAGTCTTATCTGTACAAGATATACATGATGTGCATGGATCTAAACATCCATGGTAGATCACATATATCTCAAACATATAAACATCTTTTAGTTTCTATCAATGTTTGATGAAAACACAATAGTTGCAAGAATGAACTGATGCAAAAGAGAACACCCCCAAATTAATATATGTATACCTAATAAAGATACAATTGTTGCAGAACTGAATTGATGAAGCATAACCTATGCAAAAGATGATGAAAAGGGAAACTCTCCCTTTCAAACCTAATTACAAACACACAATATATGCTATGCAAGAAGGCTGCGAATACATATAAAGAACTAAAAATGAAAGAGAAATCTGCAACTTTATTTCATTCAAATATGCAAATGGCCTACATAAAAATGAAGCTCATAGGCTCCTCTTCAATCCTACATGTAACACCTGCAATAAATGTGTCTTCAACAATCTATCATAATATCGACAACATCTGGGTATGTAAACTTCACTTTTCCAAGCCCCCTTCTCCAAATGAAAAGGCATCAATAAATAGAGAATGTGTTTGGAGAAAACCATTCATTGTTTCACAAAACAACCTCCTGAAACCACCTTGAGAAATCCATGCCCCAACCTTGGGAGTTTCAAAATCTGTAATTTAGAAATGAAATCCAATGCATGCCAACCTTCTCTTGGGTGCCTAATTCTTGACCAATCAGATTTGGGATGTTATGACAATTTACAGCTTCTTATAGATTCCTTATAGCCTGTCGGTTACAACTTTGCATGTAAAGACATGCAAGCAACATGCAAGATTCCTTTGCAGCCCACTTTATGACATTTTATGACACATGTACTATTGGAATCAAGCAACACTGAGAGGGGGGGTGAATTAGTGTTTTGCAATTTTTAACTTTATTAATCTGATCTTTAAAGCACTTATAACATTCAATCAAAAGAAAGATGCATGAACATAAGAAAAGAAACCAACACCATAACACAAGGATTTTTTATATGGAAACCCTGTTAGGGGAAAAACCACGGTGGAGGTCAATCCACAATATGATTTGAGTATACTCAAAAATGTTTACAAAAGAAATGCACCTGCATTCAGGCACACTACCTAGAGCTCACAGCTCAAATGCAAAATGAAGACTCACTTTCTTACAAAAGTATTTGGAAAACATCCAAAAGATTTGAACTGAGAATGTAGCATCTACTAATGCTTGATTACAGTTATGGTTAATCTCATCAATTGAATTCTTGACCTTCTGCCTGATTCTGCTCTTATGATTTGTCTGCTTTAATTTGCATCACAAATCCTCTTCTGCACAAGTGAACCTGTGCACAATTGCTCTACAATTGTTATGATATTCACAACACATATCAACACACTTCGTACATACATCAAAATGATATAAACAATTGCTTATATATATCCACTACTAAGGATTTAATAGCTTCATGTTGGCTTCAACAAAATAAGAAAATATTTACAAATTGTCGGCTCAATCCACAAATAATTTTTAATCTATACCCACCAAAGTCGGCCACAACATAGTGAGGACCCAAATTAACATGCTCGAACACAAAAACACTTAAACAATTAATCCTCGAACATCCACGACACGTTACATTCACTTAGTCGACCTTCATGCACTATTAAACAAAAAATTAATTAACCAGATCTTCTAACTTGCACAAAAATTTATATGAGGCACTAAGATTCAAAGATAATAGAGATCATATACCAAAAAACCTTCCCTCAGATCCACAACTCAAAAAGATAACAAAAAATTACATACAAATCGATGAACACAAGTCTGTCGAATGCTCTGTTCTAACTTGACAGTTAATCACTGATCTTCAATTTGACTTCCAGTATGATCAGATGATGATGTGTGGATCGAATCACTAACTAGGGTTGCCATCAATGACAACACCAGATGTCATGTACAGTGTCTCTTGCCAACAATCTCCCCCTTTGGCATTGATGGAAACACTTAGTGAAAAATGACTAAGTGTCGGATTAGTACCAACATGAATTACACTGCAAACCTTCAAAACTTCAAAAACACAACTCCCCCTGACATGATTAAGACATTTTTCACTATCCCACTCTCCCCCTTTGACATCAATGGCAAAGATGGGGAATCCGCATACCAAAAACCAAACAAAAACTTCAAACTGCATATGTACAAACTTGTTTCTACAACTTACACAAACTTGAAAATATCTGCAAAATTGGTCTTCAATAAGCTCAAACTAGTGTCCCAACCCTTCTTGAGACTCTCCAAGATAGTCATATGACCACAAAATAGATAAGATTGCATCTCTGTAGACTCAAGGTTCACTGGATCACTAACCACCATAGCATCTTGTGTTTCCTTCAAAGCATTAAGCATTGTTTCCATCTTAGGACCAATTAGTCCTCTGAGCTCACAAACCATTTCAACAATTTTTCCTTATTCATGCTTCAAAATTTTAATCTTGTCAAGCAGGGATATGACTTGACCTTCTTTCTTTCCAACAGAAATGGTTTGAGGATCAAATGCTTGAGTGATATATGCTAACTGTTTCTCACATTCTTTCATTTTCTTTTCAATGTCCTTAGTGAACTTAGATAAAGACAAATATGACTTATAAATGTTACCACCTTCAAAAAAAGCACTTTGAATATTCTTTACACAAGTAGCTAACAGAGATTTATCATTAGCTATCATCCCTTTCAACCTACTGAACCTTTTAGCATCAAACTCCTTTTGAACCTTATCCATAGTTGACTTCTCAAGTGACTCAAAGTGAGTACTTACAGAATTAACAAGCTTCTTCAACTGACTGGATGGAGAATCAAATGAATCCTTGAAATATGAAGGCATAATCTTCTCCAGAATACCGAATGCAAGATTCAACAGCTCACTATCCTCAATATGAGATCTAAAAATATCCTCCCTTGCCTTAGCTTGAGAAAACGATGCAACTTTTAGTTTCTCAATGGGAGATAAAGTAGCCAAGTTGATAGGACCTCTAATCAATTCAAGATAAAACTCTTCTTGTTGCTCTTCTAAAAACTCCTTCACTACCTTAGTAGTGTCTCTTGCTTCCACATGAATCTCCTTCACTTCATCCTTCTTCTCTTCAGTCACTAATTCTTGCACGGCTTCAAGAATTTCTTCTTCTTCAATTGAAACAACTTTAGGAGCTTCAGTCTCCATAGGAATTTCAGAATCATGTATATCTAGAGGATTCATAGTATCCTCAAATGTATCTTCTTTTCCTTCTTCATTTACTAGATCAAATGAAACATCTTCAACATGCACTTCTTTAGAGACAACATTGTATCTGTTCTTTAACAAAACTGTCTTAAAGATTTTCTCAGTATCCTTTGCAACCTCTTCAGTCTACCCAATCATCAGCTTGTTCACCCTTGTTTTTCTCTTAAAATCCCTTTTAGCTTCATTTAGAATATTCTTCATCTCTTCTAATGAAATCACCAAACATAGATCAACAAGTATCCATTCTCTCATTTTCTCTTCTTCTGTCCTTGCACTCACTCTTCTCATTTCTAAAACTTCATACAATCCCTTAGGTAACTGAGATATTATTTCAATAAGAGTCATATTGAAATTATTCAAGAATTTTATTGAAGCTTCCTCAAGAACTCTTTGACCGACACTATCAAAGGTGCCATACCATTCACAAAGAGACCTAAGATTACCATCCTTTATCAATGATTTCTCCACTTCTTCTACAGACATACCCGATTTGTTTGTTTTCATCTTTTTCTTTCCTTTCTCTTCACCAGAGAGCTTGTCCTTAGAGACTTTTGTTTCTTTTGTGCCCTTTTTCTTGATTTCTCTTATCTCTTCATTAGATTCAATCTTTTCATCTTCAGAAACAACAACATAAACTCTTGTACTCTTGTCTTTCTTCCTCTTTCCTTCTCTACCAGATGATTTGGCTTGAGCTTTCACATGACTTGACTTCTTTGCAGGACCAGATGAGAGAGTAGAGCTCCTAGTGGATCTAGTTCAGGCAGAGGATGCTGCTAGACTAGCAGATTCAATTCTAGCTAGCTCTCCTTCAACTTGTTCTCTCTTTCTTCTAGCTTCTCTCACTGCTTCTGTAGATATACCCATGTTCTCTGCAAAGGCTTCAATTTCCTTCCTTACCTTCTAGATTATCATAGGTTTCTTCAACTGCTCATGTACTTGCATATATTTTTCTTCATAGGTTCCAAACCTCTCTTCAGTCAAATCTTGAGGTTTACTCAACAAATGTTGTGCATATAGTTCCAAGATGTTCTCCTCAACTTCATAGCCCATTGGCATAATCCAGACTATTCTAGGATCTGCAGCTTCCATCAAGAATTGATCAATGTCAACCATAAAGAAATTTTTTTCCTTGTACTTCTCCATAATAGAAGTAGGTATCATTTCCCTGGCTTGCATTTCATTCTGGAAGTTCTTGAAATAACCCCAAATTATAGTTTTCCTGGTTTTATATCACCAATGTTGTATAACATGTCTCTAATCTGAATAGCCAAAGGCTTATCACCTTGCCAATACACTTTTCCAACTCCCAAAAATTCATTCATAAAGTAGAAGAATAAACAAAACAACAGATTACCATACTTGAAGGAATTCTTCTTATCTTTCTTGATTTTTCCAAGATTCTCCATTAACTTGCTTCAAAGTAGCCCACATAGATCATACTCTGCATTCTCCTTCACCATCTGATATGTTGTATAGATAGTTGTACCATATATAGAATTATACCGACTGGAATGATAGATCTTGTAACCAATGACCATAGATGCAAATCTGACATCCACTTCAATAATGTCATCAATTGTCATAGCTTTTTTATTAAACACTGAACCGGTTGCATCAATAACTGTCTAATTCTTCACAGAATTCAAGATCGACAGCCCACCGAAGGAATTTAAACCAGTAACAATGCTTATGGCTTCTTTTGTAATCATAAAAGGTTGACTCAACCACATAAATTTAGCATGAACTCGGCTCAAAATATACCGGACCCATTCACTTTCATTGAACACGGGAAATTTTACAATCTGCGTGAATTTCTTCTCCTCTAAGGTTTTGAATCTGGGCTTAACACATAAATCCTCTCCCACAATGTGATTGGAGTACAAATTCAACAACTGCGAGCTCCCCAACTCCTCAATATTTGCATGAATGTATGCTTTAATGTCTTCAATATTCAAGACACCATATGAAACAGACGAAAATGCACCTAAGGGCTCTATCTCAACAGATTTGAAAGGATGCCACTTGAATTTCGGACAAGGTCTATCCTTGATATCAACTACCAATGGAGCAACTATTTTCAAAAATTCACAAGTTCACAAGTTTTCCCGATAAATACCTTTTTTCTAGATTAGGGTTTAGTCGCCAAATCACCTTCACACTTGAATCTTCGCCAAACTTCGCCAAATTTTGCTTCAAAGCTCTCCAATCTTCTTCTTCTCAAAATAAAAAGTGAAAAATGAAGAATACAAATTACCTTTTATCATTCCCATACTTCAATTTTTTCGCAATAAATGCTTTTTCCCTAACTCATCCTGATACCCTATTTCCATACTCTGTGAAAGATAACTCTTCTGCAGACCTTCAACTCTACATGAATACTCTCTCCAACTATTTCAACAACATATGTAGATCATCAATGCAATCACTGCACTCATCCATATCCCGGTACCAACTACCGGTAGGGGGGTTTAAAGAATTTTCTTGAGAACTCCCCCTAGGCCAGAGGCATTAATCTAATTCCCGAAGGAATTACCAAAAGTTGGTTATGGTGTTGAACTATTTCCTGAATCAGAGGGACTCTTCTTCACCCATATCTTCTTCATTTGCTTCCTGATCTCATCCGTGGTAACTTTTATGTTTCCCTTTTCATCCTTCTGCATGTTTCTACTTTGATTTACTAGATCTCTTTTGCAAAATCTAGCAATGTGACTAGATTTGTTGCAATTGTAGCACACCACATTTCTTTGTCCAAACCAATTGTTCCATTGATTTTATGTTGATCTACACTGGTTAGTAATATGGCCAAATCTATTGCATGTATAACATCTGACATTTCTATTGAAAAAGTTGTTCATCCTATTTCTACATTCATTTGACTTATGACCATACTTATTGCAATTGAAACACTGACTTGAGAATGATGGACCATTTGGATTCATTTTTCTTCTACATTGAGTAGCCATATGACCAAATTTATTACAAAAAAAAAAAAAACCATTGAATCTTTGATCATTAGGTTGTCTTACCGGATACCTTCCAGCTTTGTTCATTTGATTTCCTTGCCTAAATATCCTTTGTCTAGATCTGGAACTTTCTCCTTTCTCATATCCAAGACCTTGCTTGTCACCTTTAGTCCTCTAACTTTTAATCAGTTCATCAAGCTTGGCTGAGCTAATCTTGAACTCCTCCTTGAATTAATTTTCTGTAGCAAGTTCATCTCTGAGATCAACAATCTACTTTTCAAGCTCTTCTTCATTATTTATGGATTGTTCCAATTCAAGCTCCAACTGATTGAATCCATCAGTAATTCAACTACATTCTTCAGATTTCTCTTTCAAGGACTGAGCAAGTTTCTCTTCATTCTTCTTTATGTATTCAATATCCTTAGTCATCCTCATCATAATAGATTTCATCTCATGCTTTAGAACTGCATTATCTGTAGAAATTTTTTCACATGCTTCTATCTTATCCTTCAGGGCTTGATTCAGTTGTTCATCTTCAATGCTTTTACTCTCTTTCTGCTTGATCTGATCACAGAATTCCCTTCTCTTCTCCCTGGACTTATTGATTTTGTCTTTCAATGATTGAATGAATTTCTCAACATTCATGAGACTTGCTTGTAATTCCTAGACTTCAGATTTTGACTGATCAAGATCATCTAGGGCCACCAAAAGTTTTTGAAGACTGCTGGAATCCATTGAATCACTTTCTTGGATCTTTCCCAAGCTTTTAAACTTCCTAGGAACTAGGCTCTGATACAAATTGTTGGAATCAAGGAACACTGAGAGGGGGGGTGAATCAGTGTTCTATAATTTTTAACTTTATTAATTTGATCTTTAAAGAACTTATAACATTCAATCAAAAGAAAGATGCATGAACACAAGACAAGAAACCACAACACCATAACACAAGAATTTTTTATGTGGGGGAAAAACCACGGTGGAGGTCAATCCACCATATGATCTAAGTATACTAAAAAATGTTTACAAAAGGAATGCACATGCATTTAGGCACACTACCTAGAGCTCACTACTCAAATACAAAATGAAGACTCACTGGTTTACAAAAGTATTTGGAAAACATCCAAAAGATTTGAACTGAGAAAGTAGCATCTACTAATGCCTGATTACAGTTCCGGTTAAGCTCATTAGTTGAATTCTTGACCTTCTGCCTGATTATGCTCTTCTGCTCTATTTTCTTTAATTTGCATCATAAATCCTCTTCTACACAAGTGAACCTATGGAAAATCGCTCTACAATTCTTCTGATATTTGCAACACATGTCAACACACTTCATACATACATCAAAATGATATAAACAATCACTTATATATATCCGCTACTAAGGATTTAATTGCTTCATGTCAGCTTCAACAAAAGAAGAAAATATTTACGAACTGTCGGCTCAATCTACAAATAATTTTTAATCTGTACCCACCAAAGTCAGCCACAACATAGTGAGGACCCAAATTTACATGCTCAAACACAAAAACACTTACTCCTCAAACATTTGTGATACACTACATTCACTTAGTTGACCTTCATGCACTGTTAAACAAAAAATTAATTAATCAGATCTTATAACTTGCACACAAATCTATACGAGGCACTAAGATTCAAAGATAATAGAGATAATTTACCAAAAAACCTTCCCTAAGATCTACAACTCAAAAAGATAATAGAAAATTGTATACAAATCGATGAACATAATTCTACCGGATGCTCTGTTCTAACTTGACAGTTAATCACTGATCTTCAATCTGACTTCCAGTATGATTAGATGATGATGTGCGAATCGAATCACTGACTAGGGTTTCCATCAATGACAACACCAGAGGACATGTGCAATGTCTCTTACCAACATGTACATGCAAACAAAATATTTTTCCTCACCCAAAAGTGGATGCCCAAAAGGAATATTCTCCCACAAGATGCTTTTACCACTTAACCAGAACCTATTACCCATCAAATTTACAATTACATTTTCACCCAAAAGGGAAATTACATTGTTACAAATGAAAATATTATTTTCCCAACCCTTAAGCACTTATTAAAATCAAACAAAGAAAAATTACAATATTTTTGGTGACACAGGATTGCCCTTACACCTTGGATGCTCCTGCATCATACACCCATGGTAATTTGAAATGTTTCATGAGTTGAAATCATAAACATTTATAGATCCTATGCTTATCCTAGATATATCTGTTCACCTTATCTTTCTGAACATCTTTCTGAACCTGTCTCTACAATTTGATGTCCCTTCCATCCTTCATTCTTCCCCTCTTCCTTCCTCTTTTCACAAATTCCAATTCCAACCAATTTGCACTATGAAATACTAGAAAATCATAATCATCAATTTTATCTTCTTTAGTAAAATCAGGAAAATCATGCATTACCTCTTCCCCTATTATTGCTTCAACAATTGTTTCATTTTCAATCTCTTTTTGTTCCATGTGTTCCTCCTTTCCTATACCTCTTGAAAAGTAATTCTCAGATTCAAAATCAATGTTAGTGACACAATCAATATATTCATCCTTTCCATATTCCTCCTCTGCATCCATTTCAATGTTAGTAACACAATTAAAATATTCATCCTTTTCATCCTGTAATAAAATTTTATCCATACAAATCTCTTTATCACATGAGAAATCATCAATTGATGCAAAGGGAAGCCCACCAAATAAATCAACATTCACTTTATCACCTTCTTCCTTACTTACAACTGTAGTACGTTCATTCACCAGTGTACTCATTGCTGTAATATCTTCTTCTACACAAATCTCATCATGCTCACATAAATCAGAAACAATATTTTCATAAAAATCAGATTTTACCTCTTCTTTTACCATTGAAACTTTCACTCTACCCCTTTTGAATGCAATCAACATTGCTGTAACTTGCATTAACAAATCACGATTCTCATCTTCATCCTCTTTAACTAATTGACTAATCCTCATCCTCTTTAACTAATTGACTAACTCCATTAACTAAGCATTTTCCAATGTCGTTACATACCTTTCCTTCTTCTTTACTCAAAGGTTTCAACTTGTGCTTCATTCCATCCTTCATCAAAGAGTAGGTATTGGCATACCCATCATGCATTGCTTTCTTGTCAAACTACCAAGGTCTTCCCAATAATAAGTGAAAAACATCCATAGACATAACATCACACAAAAATTCATCATTATAATCACCAATCTTAAATCTTACCAAGCATTGTTCATTCACCAAAACCTTGCGGTCTGTTGGCAACACAAGGGTAGACAATTGAGAGTGGGGGCTAAATTAGTTGTCTCAAAAATTATAAATATTAAACTTATTCTCAAATCTAATAATTAAACATAAAAGCATAAACCATCACCACATCAAAAACACACATAACACCAAAAAAATTACATGGAAACCCTATTAGGGGAAAATCCACGGTGGAGGTTAGTCCACAAGATTATACCCTTTTAAAAATATAGAAGTATTATAAATGGGGAATGCACATGCATTTAGGCACACTGCCTAGAGCTCATTGCTCAAATACAAAAAGGTTTATTGTCCAAAGGAAGACTCACTATCTTACAGTAACTGTAGACACCTAAATTTGGACACTTAATTTATCCAAATTTATCCTCTTTTTTCTAAGCATCCCCTTATTTGCATTAATTAAGTAATATCACTATTATTTAATTAATACCTCTAAAATTCTTCTAATCCCTAAGGTATCTAGTTAAATAATTAAATACCTTCCCCATTTCATCAAATGAATTAAATAAATAGGACATTTATTTAATTCCTCACATGTCACATCCCTTTCTTAATCTTAATTATCCATCTTTTAATCTCATCATTAGGGATGTGCACATGCCTAATCCTTGATTAAGATGTGTCACATCCTCCAAATTTTGCAAGTTGGCCTCTAATATCTCTTAGGCACCTAACCCTCCTCTAATCCTTCATTAACTAGCCTAATCAACCTCTCAAGGAATTTTTAATTCCTTTTATCCTTCCAAGGAATATTAAATTCAGTTTTCTCTTCCCCATGTGATCTTTGACTTGTCACATCAAGTCACATGTGAAATCTAACTTTCCTCTAATCTTCATTAATTAGTCTAATCAAGTACTTGCACAACCTTAATCAACTAATTAAGTCATCTCTAATCCCCATATCATTTATGGAATGTGTCATTGGTCAACTTCATTAAAAGTTTTCTCTTTTTGAACAAGGCACTCCATTCCCCATGTGAATTTTTAATTCACATTTAATCCCCCAATGCATTTAAAGGAATTTTAAATTCCTTCTCTCATCCCCATGAGGATATTTGAGAAATTTTTAATTCTCACATGTCCTCTCACCCACATGGGAAAAAGTACCTCTTTTATGAGGAGATCTTGTCCAATCCCAAGGTACTCTATAGTACCTCCATGTCATGTACTATCTTTCCACCTCATGTACACATCATCTTTTTTAAGCCATATCACTTGCCACATGTCAAGATGTGAGGGCTTGTGAGTTCTCAACTCACCTTAGCCCTACATCTTGATCTTGGTGGCTCAATCTTGACCATTTATTTCCCTAGAGAGTTCCAAAATCTCTATAAATACCCCCTCTTTTCTCTCATTTTGGGGAGATCATGCATTGTAGCCAAACTCTTGCAAAAAATTTCTAGGAGCCATACTTAGCCATTTTTCACACTTGCATCCACTTTCATCCATTATCATATCATCATCTAGCTTGCATCTTGTGCCATCCAAGGAGCATACAACACCAAAGATCAAAAGGACAACCAAAGAATTGATTCGAGACAAGGTAAAAGGTTCCATTTGTTGTCTTTACTTTGTATTGAATCCAACTAGGCTAATCTTGAGGTGTAGGTTGTTTTTAGTGTTATTCACTTTCTATTGTTTTTTGTTCGTATTCTAGACAATAAATTTTCCCTATCAGAGTAACATTCAGATTACATCTGGAAGATTTTGAACTGAGAAAATAAAATCTTCTAATGCTTGATTATAGTTCTGATTAAGCACATAAACTCTTCTTCACACTTTACTTCTGCATTGAAAAGATTAGAACATTATTCGTACACAACACTCAGCATAATTCACACACCATGCCTTCAAATGGTATAAACAATCAATCATATATATCTGCAACTAAGGATAACATCAACTACATGTTGGCCCAACAAAATATAAAATGTGTACAAATTTTCAGCCCAAAACAAAAAACAATTATCAATGCGAACCAAACAATGTCAGCCACAACATAGTAAGGACCCAAAACAACATCCTCAAACACAAAACACCTTAAACAATTATGCCTCAAAGATCCACAACATGCTACAATCACCCTGTCGGCCATGATCATGAAACACATGAGCTCACAGAAGAAAATCACCAATCATGAGCACAATGATCAATACGGACCAACAACATAGATAGAGCACAATCTAGAAATATCCACAAGCATCATGAATCACCACAGAAGCATCTGCAACAACTCAAATTACTAGAATCACATTATCTTCTTTCAGGAGCACCAACTAAAGCAACAAAACAACTGTCAAAACACAGATACTCATAATTTGATCAAATCTTCATGCGAACCTCTGAAACTTCTTGTGGATAAACTAGATATAATTTTCAACAAACCCTTTAATCCACAACCTCTTATCATCAATATACTAAGCTAGCCACCATACTAAACTTCACTGCATCACTGACAACCTGCAACTTATTTTATTACAATTTTCTCAATATCCTCAACATATACAGCCTTAAAGACATTAATGCCAATAGTGTTGACATCAATGACAACCACATATCAACAATATTTGAAAATCTCCCCCTTTGAAATTGATGGCAACACATGATGTGAAAAACACCATCAATGACACTTTCTCTTAGCACTTTCTCCCCTTTAGATTTTGACTCTTTTCTCCTTAACTCTTTCACAGTTTTTCACATGACTCTTCTCCCCCTTTGACATCAATGAAAAAGATACACAATATTTTTCTCCACACAAGCTCTAAACCACATTTCTGAACATTTGACTACTCCCCCTGAGCAGCAGCTACCACAACATCAATCTGGATTACAAGATATGACTATGAAATGCACGGACTGATGCAAGTCAATGCATCTTAATTCTGATTAAGAGGGGTAATCACCCCTAGCTTCCCTCTAAGATACTCAAAAGTATCCTTAGGGAAGGCTTGGTAAAGATATTTGTAATTTGTTCCTTAGTTGGCACATACTCCAATCCGACCTCCTTTTCACTCACCTTCTCTCTCAAAAAGTGAAACTTGATAGATATATGCTTGGTTTTTGAATGCAACACCAGATTTTTAGAAATGTTAATTTCACTTGAATTATCATAGAATATAGCAATAGGTTCATTATACACAACTCTAATATCTTTCAACATCTGCTTCATCCACAATACTTGAGTACAATTGTTAGTAGTAGCAATGTATTATGCCTCTACAGTAGATAAAGAAATGACATTCTACTTCTTACTTAACCATTAAATTAGCTTCTTTCCCAATAAAAATGTACCACCACTAGTACTCTTTTTTTCATTCACATCTCTTGTCCAATCAGCATCAGTAAAAGCACTCAAAGTAAGGTCATCTTCTTTAGAATACCATAGGCCAAAATCAACTGTCCCCTTCAAGTACTTGAAAATCCTCTTCACAGCTGTCACATGAGATTCCTTAGGATCAGCTTGAAATCTTGCAAAAATGCATGACATTCATGGTATCAAGTCTAGTTTGAGTCAAATAGAGCAATCCATCAATCATGGATCTATATCTAGTCTGATTTGTTTTAGGAGAATCATCATCTTGTGTCAACTTACATCCAGTAACCATAGGTGTACCAACCAGCTTTGAATCTTCCATACCAAACTTCTTTAGCAATTCTTTCACATACTTGGACTAAGATACAAAGATCCCTTTATCTAGCTAAGTAATTTGTAATCCTGAAAAGAATTTTACATCTCCAATCATAGACATCTCAAACTCACTTTTCATCTCATTAGCTTACTTCATGCACAAACTATCATCTCCTCCAAAAATGATATCATCAACAAAGACTTCGAAAATCAAATATTTATCATGATTAATCTTGAAATACAAATTACTATCAACAGTACCTTTATTAAAACCAAGCTTCAACAAATACTTATCCAATCTGGCATACCATGCTCTTGGGGCTTGCTTAAGTCCATACAATGCTTTCTTCAACCGGAAAACCATATCTCCCTGATCAGTCAATTGAAATCCATCAGGTTGCTCAATATACACTTCTTCTTCCAGTTCACCATTTAGAAATGTTGACTTGACATCCATCTGATAAACCTTGAAGTTTTTGTAAGCAACAAAAGCAAGAAATAGTCTCACAACTTCAATCCTAGCAACATGAGCAAAATTTTCTTCAAACTCAATTCCTTCCATCTGCGAGTATCCTTTACACACAAGTCTTGCTTTGTTTCTAGCAACTTCACCTTGCTCATTCAGTTTGTTCCGAAAGATCCATTTAGTTCCAATTACATTTTTGTCCTTAGGTCTAGGAACAAGAATCCATGTATCATTCTTCTCAATTTGCAGTATTTCTTCTTTCATTGCTTCCACCCAATGTTCATCTTTGCATGCTTCATTGACACTATTAGGCTCAGTCTTTGAGATCAAACAATATTCTTCTGCAATTATTCTCCTAGTTTGAACACCTTTTGTCTTATCACCAATAATATAATCTTCTAAATTATTTAGTCTTACATACCTTGGAGTCTTAGGGTATTCTTGAACTTCAGGTTCTTGTGATTTCACTTCTGCACTTTCACTAGTTTCTTCCTCTTTATTTTCCTGATTCACCGGAATGATCTAAACTTGATTTGGAGTCTGAACTGTCATTTTTATCATTTGAATCATATCCACAGGTTCTGGATGGTTAACTGTGTCTTCATCAACCTTAACATTAGCACTTTCAACTACTTTCCTCAATATCTTATTGTAGCACCGGTAGACTTTACTTTTAGTAGAATAACCAAGAAAGATTCCTTCATCACTTCTAGCATCAAACTTTCTTATATCTTCATCTCTTTTGATATAGCATTTACTCCCAAATATTTTGAAGTATCTAACAGTAGGCTTATGACCATACCATAGCTCATAAGGAGTCTTATCGATATCACCTTTGACATGTACCTAGTTGAGAGTGTAAACGACAGTACTCACAGCTTCTCTCCAGTAGATATGCGGAACATTTCCTTCTAGCATCATGGTCCTAGCAGCTTCTTGAATTGTCATGTTCTTCCTTTCCACAACTGCATTTTTCTAAGGGGTCCGTGGGACAGATAATTGTCTCTTTATCCCATGCTCTTCACAAAAAGAATTAAACTCACTGGAAGTGAATTCACCACCTCTATCTGATCTCAGACATTTAATCTTCAGACCTGTCTCTGTTTCAACCACAACCTTAAAAATCTTGAATTTCTCTAGAGCTTCAAAATTTTCCCTTAAGAAAGTAACCCACATCAATCTAGAATAATCATCAATAAGTAACATGGAATACCTATCTCCTTGTAAACTTATGACTCTAGAAGGACCACACAAGTCAGTATGCACAAGCTCCAACACTTCATTCGAACAATGTTGTTTGCTCCAGAATGAAACTCTAGTTTGCTTCCCTAACTGACATTCCTTGCATATAGCATTAGGTTTTATCAACTTAGGAAGATCTCTCACTGCCTGAGTAGAACTTATCTTTATAACATTGTCAAAGTTTACATGACACATTCTCCTATGCCATAACCAACTTTCATCAACTTGAGCAATCAAACAACTTTTACTAGCAACACTTAGGTGAAAGATATTACCTTTTGTTTTGTACCAGATGCAATCAAATTTCCAGAACTTCCCAATATTCTACACTTTCCATTCTTGAATTGAAGATTGTATCCCTTGTCAACCATTTGTCCAACACTTAAGAGATTATGCTTCAAACCTTCCACATATAGAACATCATCAGTATTATGCTTACCATCAAGAGAAATGGATCCTCTACCATACATTACACCAACTTTTTCATCACCAAATATTACAACACCACCATCATACCTTTCTAAGCTCACAAATTTACTTTTACCACCTGTCATGTGATGAGAGCATCCACTGTCAATCACCCATTCATATTTTTCTTCAACTTTGGTAGCTAGAGCTTTCTCCACATTTATGCAACTAGCAGATTCAGTAGGTACTGGATCATTTTCCTTAATAGAAATAAATACCCATTCATCCTCACTTAAATTCCCTTTATCATATTCATCATCTGTCACACCTTCATCAGCAACATAATAACACTTTCTTGGGAATCTAGGCTTGTTAGGTCTTGGCTTAGGAACTCTTTCCGGACACCTTGAGGCAAAATGACCTATGTTATTACAAGAAAAGCATTTAAGAGGCAATTTCCCTTTATACTTACCTTCTCCTCTGGCTTCCCTCTTGACAATAAGTGCTTCAAGATTGTCTAGTTTTCTCTCTTCTTCAATCTCTCTCATTTCTTGCTCATACTTGGACATTTTTCTATAACTTTCTCCCGGATCATATCTCTACTTATCTTTTCTGGAGATAGTAGCTTTGAATGTAGATTCTCTTAGGAAGAGATTCACCAAACTCACTTAACTCAAAAGCAATAATCTTACCAATCAACATGTATCTAGTTAAATTTGTCATAGTCCAGATCTCCTCAATGGCAGTAGCTTTCTATTTGTATGCAATAGGCAAGGATCTAGCACTTTAGCAACAATCTTTGATTCTTCCAATGTTCCATGAGCACATCTGATACTACACACAAGTTTATTCACTCTCTGCATAAAAGAAGTGATGTTCTCATCTTCACCCATTCTTAACATTTCATATTTCCCTTTCAGACTTTGCAACTTAGCAATCTTCACATGGGCATCACCTTCATACAAATTTTCCAACTTTTTCCAGATCTCATAAGTAGTCTTCAACTCCATTACATTTTTCATCTCGAAATCAGTCAGAACACTCAACAATGCTTCCTTAGCCCTGATAATGTACTCGGCTTCCTTAATCTCACTTGCAGTAGAAGGACCATTTTGTGGGATGCTATACCTATTCTTTGTAATTGTCCAATAAGGTTCACCAATGCATCTCAGATGACACTCCATTCGAGTCTTCCACGAAGAATTATTAGTTCCATCAAATCTCAAACTATCCTTCTTATATGTCACCATCCCGGATCACCTCACTCATTAGACTTCTTCAGAGGAACCTGCTCTGATACCAATTGTTGGCAACACAAGGGCAGAAAACTGAGAGGGGGGGTGAATTAGTTTTCTTAGAAATTATAAATATTAAACTTATTCTCATATTTGATAATTAAACATGAAAGCATAAACCATCACCACATCAAAAACACACATAACACCAAGATTTTTTACGTGGAAACCCTGTTAGGGGAAAAACCACATGGAGGTTAGTCCACAAGATTATACCCTATTAAAAGTATAAAAGTATTATAAATGGGGAATGCACATGCATTTAGGAACACTGCCTAGAGCTCACTGCTCAAATACAAAAAGGATTACTTCCCAAAGGAAGACTCACTATCTTACAGTAACATTTGGATTACATCCGAAAGATTTTGAATTGAGAAAATAACATCTTCTAATGTCTGATTACAGTTCCGGTTAAGCACATAAAATATTCTTCACACTTTACTTTTGCGTTCAAAAGATTAGAATATTATTCACACACAACACTCAACATACTTCACACACCATGCCTTCAAATGGTATAAACAATCAATCATATATATCCACAACTAAGGATAACAACTAAGGATAACATCAATTACATGTCAGCCCAACAGAATATAAAATGTGTACAAATTGTCAGCCCAAAAAAATTAAAAATTGTCAATGTGAACCAAATAATGTCTCCCACAACATAGTAAGGACCCAAAACAACATCCTCAAACATGAAACACCTTAAAAAACTATGCCTCAAAGATCCACAACACACTACAATCACCCTATTAGCCATGATCATGAAAACCATGAACTCATAGAAGAAAATCACCAATCGTGAGTACAACAATCAATGCATACCAACAACATAGATAGAGCACAATCTACAAACATCCACAAGCATCATGAATCACCATAGAAGCATCCGCAACAACTCAAATTACTAGAATCACATTGTCTTCTTTTAGGAGCACCAACTAAAGCAACAAAACAACTTTCAGAACACAGATACTCATAATTTGATCAAATCTTCATGCAAACTTCTAAAACTTCATGTGGATAAACTAGACATACTTGTCAACAAACCCTTTAATCCACAACCTCTTATCATCAATATACTGAGCTAGCCACTATACTGAACTTCATTGCATCACCGACAACCTGCAACTTGTTTTATTACAATTTTCTCAATATCCTCGACATATACAACCTTAAAGACATTAATGCCAATAGTGTTGACACAGATGACAACCAAATATCAGTAATATCCAACATGGTCATCTTGCAACCAAGCAATTTTGTATGGATGTGGGTGCCTTCTCCTTTCCAGCTACAACTTATTCACCATTTCTTTAGAAACAAGATTATCAATACTACCACCATCAATAATCACATTACATACTTTACCTTCACATTTATATCTTGTTATAAACAAACTCTTCCTTTGCATTGGTTCATTGTCTTCATTCAACAGGGCTCACCTAGTCATCAAAGCTTCTCCTCTTTTAGCTTCTTCAGAGTTTGTTGACACTGCATCTTCTTCCTTCACATTTGTTGCTCTAACATGGTTTTCAGATCTTCTATTGGTCCTTTCATGATTGTGTGGGAAATCATATGCTTTATGTCCCTCTTCTCCACATTGGTAACAAGTTCCTTGGAATCCTCCTCTTCCAAATCCTCTACCTGATCTTCCTCTTCCTCTAAAATTCTGGTCATGAAACTTGGTTGAGCTTTCGCCTCTTTCATCCTTGTCGTCCTTAATGTCTCTAATCTGTTGTTCATCCTCTTTTTGCTGCACATAACCTTTACGCTTTCCTTTCTATTTATTCTCAAATTTCATGTTCAATCTTTCTTCTACTTTCAATGCAAACTTATATGCATCCTCAATGGTGTATATTCTTACTAGTGGAAACTCTTCCTATATGATTGGCTTTAACCCATTGATGTAACATGCTAATTTCTCCTTGTTTTCTTAGAGTGTCTTGTTCTTATCAAAACTTTGTGAAATTTTTGTGTATTTTTTCACCGTCCTCATTCCTTGTCTCAAGCTTTGCATCTTTTTGAGAAGCTCCAACTCATAATCTATCAGAATAAATTTCCTCTTCATTTTTTCCACCATTATATTCCATTTGGAATTTTTTTCTTTCCCTTGTCTTCCTTGGTCAAGTTAGATTTATTTCCACCAAATGCTTGCATGGACCTTCAACCTTTTTTTTGCAAACCTCACTCTGTGAGGATCTTCAATCTCTTCAAACTCAAAAAATTATTCCATGTCATTAGTCCAATCTATCAACTCTTTAGGATTTAAACTCCCATTAAAGGTTGAAACCCCCATTTTGGGTTTCTTTACAATGTTTGATATTTCTCTCAACAATCTCATTTCTTCAGGATCCATTTGATCATGTTCTTCCTCTTCCATTTCCTCTTCATCTTCATCTTCACTATCATATCTTTCCCAATCCACTTCTCTCCTACAAATCTCTTCTTGAAAAGTTTCTAATTGCCTTCTGATGGCTCTAATTTCATCTCTGGGAGGTTCTCTTCCTCCACCACCTCTGCCTCTACATCTACCACGTTGGGCAAGTCTAGGATGCATTTTGATCTCAACCCACAACTCACAGGGCCTACTGCAAACTACTCTCTTTGACGCTTTGTTTATAGGCTGAAGATAACCCACTTTGATACCACTAATGAAAAGGGAAACTCTCCCTTTCAAATATGATTACAAACACACAAAATATGCTATGCAAGAAGGCTGCAAATACGTATAAAAAACTGAAAATGAAAGAGAAATCTGCAACTTTATTTCATTCAAATATGCAAATGGTTTACATCAAAATGAAGCTCATGGGATCCTCTTCAATCCTACATGCAACACCTACAACAAATGTGTCTTCAAAAATCTGGCATAATTTTGGAAACATCTGGGTATGCAAACTTCACTTCTCCAAGCTCCATTCTCCAAATGAAAAGGAATCAATAAATAGAGAATGTGTTTGGAGACAACCATTCATTGTTTTGCAAAACAACCTCCTGAAACCACCTTGAGAAATCCACACCCCAACCTTGGGAGTTTCAAAATCTTCAAATTAGAAATGAAATCCAATGCATGCCAACCTTCTCTTGGGTGCCTAAGTCTTGACCAATCAAATTGGGGTTGTTATGACAACTTACAACCTCTTACAGATTCCTTACAACCTGTCGGTTACAACTTTGCATGTAAAGACATGCAAGCAACATGCAAGTTTCTTTCGTAGCCCACTTTATGAAATTTTATGACATATGTACATGCAAACAAAATATTTTGCCTCACCCAAAAATGGATGCCCAAAAGGAATATTCTCCCACAAGATGCTTTTACCGCTTAACCGGGACCTATTACCCATCAAATTTTTAATTGCATTTTCACCCAAAAGGGAAATTATATTGTTGCAAATGAAAATATTATTTTCCCAATAGTTAAGCCCTTATTAAAATCAAACAAAGAAAAATTATAATATTTTTGGTGACACAGGATTTCCCTTACACCTTGGATGCTCCTGCATCAAAAGAGAACCCCCACAAATTAATCAATGGCACCTAAAAAAGAGAACACCCCCAAATTAATCAATGGAACCTAACAAAGATACATTTGTTGGAGGACTAAATTAATGAAGCATAACCTATAAAAAAGAGAACACCCCAAAAAATATCAATGGCACCTAAGAAAGTTACAATAGTTGCATGAGTGAATTGATGTAGATGAACTTATGCAAAAGAGAACACCCCCAAATTAATTAATGGCACCTAAAAAGATACAATAGTTAGAGGATTGGATTGATGTAGTAGAACCTATGCAAAAGATAACCCCCACAAATTAATCAGTGGCACTTAAAAAAGAGAACACCCCCAAATTAATCAATCGAACCTAACAAGGATGCATTTGTTGGAGGACTGAATTGATGAAGCATAACCTATAAAAAAAGAGAACACCCCCAAAAATATCAATGACACCTAAGAAAGCTACAATAGTTGTATGAGTGAATTGATGTAGTAGAACCTATTAAAAAGAGAACACCCCCAAATTAATATATGTATACCTAAAAAAGATACAATTGTTGCAAGAATGAATTGATGAAGCATAACCTATGCAAAAGAGAACCCTCTCAAATTAATCAATGACACCTAAAAAAGATACAATTGTTGCAGGGCTGAATTGATGAAGCAAAACCTATAAGAAAGAGAACACTGCCAAATTAATCAGTGGCTCCTAAGAAAGCTACAATATTTTCACAAGTGAATTGATGTAGTAGAACCCATGCAAAAGATAACACCCCCAAATTAATCAATGGCACCTAAAAAAGATACAATTGTTGCAGGGCTGAATTGATGAAGTAGAACCTTTAAAAAAAGAGAACACGCCCAAATTAATCAATGGCTCCTAAGGAAGCTACAATAGTTGCATGAGTGAATTGATGTAGTAGAACCTATGCAAAAGAGAACACCCCCAAATTAATCAATGGCACCTAAAAAAGATACAATTGATGTAGGGTTGGATTTGATGAAGCATAACCTTTAAAAAAGAGAAAACCCCCAAATTAATCAATGGCACATAAGAAAGCTACAATAGTTGCATGAGTGAATTGGTGTAGAATAACCTATTAAAAAGATAACACCCCCAAATTAATCAATGACACCTAAAAATGATACAATTGTTGTAGGGCTGAATTGATGAAGCATAACCTA